>CALNHX010008702.1:0-57615 GCA_940337035.1 Agriotes lineatus
GTGTTCGGACGCGCTGCGCTGGGTAAAACAGCAGTTGTAGTCGTGCTTTGCTTAGAAAAGCTTAAATGTACTAGAACCGGAACTGCTAGCTCTTTATTTATTACTAAAGGGTAGGTATATTATGCCCTCTAGCAAACAAACTAAAAACGCAGAGTGAAAATATACAATTTATAAACATGCCAAACTGCTTTAAAGGTTCTAAATACGACCAGAATATAATATCAGCTACATTATGGGTGTCTACTGTGCTATAGTCGCGTTTCCATATGCTCTACTTACGGACTGTCAACAATATCTGGTCGCGCTGGTTAAAGCAGCAGTAGTAATCGTGCTTTGCTTAGTAAAGCGTAAATGTACTAGATCGGGCACTAAAAGCACTTCATTTATTAGTAAAGAGTATATTATGCTTTCTGGCATACAAACTGCAAACGCAGAGTAAAAATATACACTTTATAATGATTCCAAACTGCTTTTTAAGGTTCTAAATACGATCAGAACATAATATAAGCTATATAATGCGTGTTTACTGTTGCGTTTCTATATGCTCTAACTTGATGGACTGTCAACAGTGTTCGGACGCGCTGCGCTGGGTAAAACAGCAGTTGTAGTCGTGCTTTGCTTAGTAAAGCGTAAATGTACTAGAACCGGAACTGCTAGCTCTTCATTTATTAGTAAAGGGTAGGTATATTATGCCCTCTAGCAAACAAAATAAAAACGCAGAGTTAAAATATACACTTTTTAAACATGCCAAACTGCTTTAAAGGTTCTAAATACGACCAGAATATAATATCAGCTACATAATTTGTGTCTACTGTGCATAGTCGCGTTTCCATATGCTCTACTTTGACGGACTGTCAGCAATATCTGGAAGCGCTGGCTAAAGCAGCAGTTGTAATCGTGCTTTGCTTAGTAGAGCGTAAATGTACTAGAACGGGCACTAAAAGCACTTCATTTATTAGTAAAGAGTATATTATGCTTTCTGGCATACAAACTGCAAACGCAGAGTGAAAATATACACTTTATAATTATGCTAAACTGTTTTTTAAGGTTCTAAATACGATCAGAACATAATATAAGCTATGTAATCCGTGTTTACTGTTGTATAGTCGCGTTTCTATATGCTCTAATTTGATGGACTGTCAACAGTGTTCGGACGCGCTGCGCTGGGTAAAACAGCAGTTGTAGTCGTGCTTTGCTTAGTAAAGCGTAAATGTACTAGAACCGGAACTGCTAGCTCTTCATTTATTAGTAAAGGGTAGGTATATTATGCCCTCTAGCAAACAAAATAAAAACGCAGAGTTAAAATATACACTTTTTAAACATGCCAAACTGCTTTAAAGGTTCTAAATACGACCAGAATATAATATCAGCTACATAATTTGTGTCTACTGTGCATAGTCGCGTTTCCATATGCTCTACTTTGACGGACTGTCAGCAATATCTGGAAGCGCTGGCTAAAGCAGCAGTTGTAATCGTGCTTTGCTTAGTAGAGCGTAAATGTACTAGAACGGGCACTAAAAGCACTTCATTTATTAGTAAAGAGTATATTATGCTTTCTGGCATACAAACTGCAAACGCAGAGTGAAAATATACACTTTATAATGATGCCAAACTGCTTTATAAGGTTCTAAATACGATCAGAACATAATATAAGCTATATAATGCGTGTTTACTGTTGTATAGTCGCGTTTCTATATGCTCTAATTTGATGGACTGTCAACAGTGTTCGGAATCGCTGCGCTGGGTAAAACAGCAGTTGTAGTCGTGCTTTGGTTAGTAAAGCTTAAATGTACTAGAACCGGAACTGCTAGCTCTTCATTTATTAGTAAAGGGTATATTATGCCCTCTGGCAAACAAACTAAAACCACAGAGTGAAAATATACACTTTATAAACATGCCAAATTGCTTTATAAGGTTCTAAATACGATCAGAACATAATATAAGCTATATAATGCGTGTTTACTGTTGTATAGTCGCGTTTCTATATGCTCTAATTTGATGGACTGTCAACAGTGTTCGGACGCGCTGCGCTGGGTAAAACAGCAGTTGTAATCGTGCTTTGCTTAGTAAAGCTTAAATGTATTAGAACCGGAACTGCTAGCTCTTTATTTATTAGTAAAGGGTAGGTATATTATGCCCTCTAGCAAACAAACTAAAAACGCAGAGTGAAAATATACACTTTTTAAACATGCCAAACTGCTTTAAAGGGTCTAAATACGACCAGAATATAATATCAGCTACATAATGGGCGTCGACTGTGCTACAGTCGCGTTTCCATATGCTCTACTTTGACGGACTGTCAACAATATCTGGATGCGCCGGTTAAAGCAGCAGTTGTAATCGTGCTTTGCTTAGTAAAGCTTAAATGTACTAGAACCGGAACTGCTAGCTCTTCATTTATTAGTAAATTGTAGGTATATTATGCCCTCTGGCAAACAAACTAAAAACGCAGAGTGAAAATATACACTTTATAAACATGCCAAACTGCTTTAAAGGTTCTAAATACGACCAGAATATAATATCAGCTACATAATTCGTGTCTACTGTGCTATAGTCGCGTTTCCATATGCTCTACTTTGACGGACTGTCAACAATATCTGGACGCGTTGGTTAAAGCAGCAGTTGTAGTCGTGCTTTGCTTAGTAAAGCTTAAATGTACTAGAACCGGAACTGCTAACTCTTCATTTATTAGTAAAGTGTAGGTATATTATGCCCTCTGGCAAACAAAATAAAAACGCAGAGTAAAAATATACACTTTATAAACATGCCAAACTGCTTTAAAGGTTATAATATATAATATCAGCTACATAATTCGTGTCTACTGTGCTATAGTCACGTTTCCATATGCACTACTTTGACGGACTGTCAACAATATCTGGACGTGCTGGTTAAAGCAGCAGTAGTAATCGTGCTTTGCTTAGTAAAGCGTAAATGTACTAGATCGGGCACTAAAAGCACTTCATTTATTAGTAAAGAGTATATTATGCTTTCTGGCATACAAACTGCAAACGCAGAGTAAAAATACACACTTTATAATGATTCCAAACTGCTTTTTAAGGTTCTAAATACGATCAGAACATAATATAAGCTATATAATGCGTGTTTACTGTTGCGTTTCTATATGCTCTAACTTGATGGACTGTCAACAGTGTTCGGACGCGCTGCGCTGGGTAAAACAGCAGTTGTAGTCGTGCTTTGCTTAGTAAAGCTTAAATGTACTAGAACCGGAACTGCTAGCTCTTCATTTATTAGTAAAGGGTAGGTATATTATGCCCTCTAGCAAACAAAGTAAAAAACGCAGAGTTAAAATATACA
This sequence comes from Agriotes lineatus, assembly GCA_940337035.1. NCBI lineage: Eukaryota > Metazoa > Arthropoda > Insecta > Coleoptera > Elateridae > Agriotes > Agriotes lineatus. The sequence continues at coordinate 3,316 of CALNHX010008702.1, forward strand.
CTTTTTAAACATGCCAAACTGCTTTAAAGGTTCTAAATACGACCAGAATATAATATCAGCTACATAATTTGTGTCTACTGTGCATAGTCGCGTTTCCATATGCTCTACTTTGACGGACTGTCAGCAATATCTGGAAGCGCTGGTTAAAGCAGCAGTTGTAATCGTGCTTTGCTTAGTAGAGCGTAAATGTACTAGAACGGGCACTAAAAGCACTTTATTTATTAGTAAAGAGTATATTATGCTTTCTGGCATACAAACTGCAAACGCAGAGTGAAAATATACATTTTATAATTATGCTAAACTGCTTTTTAAGGTTCTAAATACTATCAGAACATAATATAAGCTATATAATCCGTATTTACTGTTGTATAGTCGCGTTTCTATATGCTCTACTTTGACGGACTGTCAACAATGTCTGGACGCGCTGGTTAAAGCAGCAGTTGTAATCGTGCTTTGCTTAGTAAAGCTTAAATGTACTAGAACCGGAACTGCTAGCTCTTCATTTATTAGTAAAGGGTATATTATGCCCTCTGGCAAACAAACTAAAAACGCAGAGTGAAAATATACACTTTATAAAAATACCAAACTGCTTTAAAGGTTCTAAATACGATCAGAACATAATATAAGCTATATAATGCTTGTTTACTGTTGTATAGTCGCGTTTCTATATGCTCTAATTTGATGGACTGTCAACAGTGTTCGGACGCGCTGCGCTGGGTAAAACAGCAGTTGTAGTCGTGCTTTGCTTAGTAAAGCTTAAATGTACTAGAACCGGAACTGCTAGCTCTTCATTTATTAGTAAAGGGTAGGTATATTATGCCCTCTAGCAAACAAACTAAAAACGCAGAGTGAAAATATACACTTTTTAAACATGCCAAATTGCTTTATAAGGTTCTAAATACGATCAGAACATAATATAAGCTATATAATGCGTGTTTACTGTTGTATAGTCGCGTTTCTATATGCTCTAATTTGATTGACTGTCAACAGTGTTCGGACGCGCTGCCCTGGGTAAAACAGCAGTTGTAGTCGTGCTTTGCTTTGTAAAGCTTAAATGTACTAGAGCCGGAACTGCTAGCTCTTCATTTATTAGTAAAGGGTAGGTATATTATGCCTTCTAGCAAACAAACTAAAAACGCAGAGTGAAAATATACACTTTTTAAACATGCCAAACTGCTTTAAAGGTTCTAAATACGACCAGAATATAATATCAGCTACATAATTCGTGTCTACTGTGCTATAGTCGCATTTCCATATGCTCTACTTTGACGGACTGTCAACAATATCTGGACGCGCTGGTTAAAGCAGCAGTTGTAATCGTGCTTTGCTTAGTAAAGACGTAAATGTACTAGAACGGGCACTAAAAGCACTTCACTTATTAGTAAAGAGTATATTATGCTTTCTGGCATACAAACTGCAAACGCAGAGTGAAAATATACACTTTATAATGATGCCAGACTGCTTTATAAGGTTCTAAATACGACCAGAATATAATATCAGCTACACAATTCGTGTCTACTGTGCTATAGTCGCGTTTCCATATGCCCTACTTTGACGGACTGTCAACAGTGTTCGGACGCGCTGCGCTGGGTAAAACAGAAGTTGTAGTCGTGCTTTGCTTAGTAAAGCTTAAATTTACTAGAACCGGAACTGCTAGCTCTTCATTTATTAGTAAAGGGTAGGTATATTATGCCCTCTAGCAAACAAACTAAAAACGCAGAGTGAAAATATACACTTTTTAAAGATGCCAAATTGCTTTATAAGGTTCTAAATACGATCAGAACATAACATAAGCTATATAATGCGTGTTCACTGTTGTATAGTCGCGTTTCTATATGCTCTAATTTGATGGACTGTCAACAGTGTTCGGACGCGCTGCCTTGGGTAAAACAGCAGTTGTAGTCGTGCTTTGCTTAGTAAAGCTTAAATGTACTAGAGCCGGAACTGCTAGCTCTTCATTTATTAGTAAAGGGTAGGTATATTATGCCCTCTAGCAAACAAACTAAAAACGCAGAGTGAAAATATACACTTTTTAAAGATGCCAAATTGCTTTATAAGGTTCTAAATACGATCAGAACATAATATAAGCTATATAATGCGTGTTCACTGTTGTATAGTCGCGTTTCTATATGCTCTAATTTGATGGACTGTCAACAGTGTTCGGACGCGCTGCCTTGGGTAAAACAGCAGTTGTAGTCGTGCTTTGCTTTGTAAAGCTTAAATGTACTAGAGCCGGAACTGCTAGCTCTTCATTTATTAGTAAAGGGTAGGTATATTATGCCTTCTAGCAAACAAACTAAAAACGCAGAGTAAAAATATACACTTTTTAAACATGCCAAACTGCTTTAAAGGTTCTAAATACGACCAGAATATAATATCAGCTACATAATTCGTGTCTACTGTGCTATAGTCGCATTTCCATATGCTCTACTTTGACGGACTGTCAACAATATCTGGACGCGCTGGTTAAAGCAGCAGTTGTAATCGTGCTTTGCTTAGTAAAGACGTAAATGTACTAGAACGGGCACTAAAAGCACTTCACTTATTAGTAAAGAGTATATTATGCTTTCTGGCATACAAACTGCAAACGCAGAGTGAAAATATACACTTTATAATGATGCCAGACTGCTTTATAAGGTTCTAAATACGACCAGAATATAATATCAGCTACACAATTCGTGTCTACTGTGCTATAGTCGCGTTTCCATATGCCCTACTTTGACGGACTGTCAACAGTGTTCGGACGCGCTGCGCTGGGTAAAACAGAAGTTGTAGTCGTGCTTTGCTTAGTAAAGCTTAAATTTACTAGAACCGGAACTGCTAGCTCTTCATTTATTAGTAAAGGGTAGGTATATTATGCCCTCTAGCAAACAAACTAAAAACGCAGAGTGAAAATATACACTTTTTAAAGATGCCAAATTGCTTTATAAGGTTCTAAATACGATCAGAACATAATATAAGCTATATAATGCGTGTTCACTGTTGTATAGTCGCGTTTCTATATGCTCTAATTTGATGGACTGTCAACAGTGTTCGGACGCGCTGCCTTGGGTAAAACAGCAGTTGTAGTCGTGCTTTGCTTAGTAAAGCTTAAATGTACTAGAGCCGGAACTGCTAGCTCTTCATTTATTAGTAAAGGGTAGGTATATTATGCCTTCTAGCAAACAAACTAAAAACGCAGAGTGAAAATATACACTTTTTAAACATGCCAAACTGATTTAAAGGTTCTAAATACGACCAGAATATAATATCAGCTACATAATTCGTGTCTACTGTGCTATAGTCGCGTTTCCATATGCTCTACTTTGACGGACTGTCAACAATATCTTGTCGCGCTGGTTAAAGCAGCAGTTGTAATCGTGCTTTGCTTAGTAAAGCGTAAATGTACTAGAACGGGCACTTAAAGCACTTCATTTATTAGTAAAGGGTATATTATTCTTTCTGGCATACATACTGCAAACGCAGAGTGAAAATATACACTTTATAATGATGCCAAACTGCTTTATAAGGTTCTAAATACGATCAGAACATAATATAAGCTATATAATGCGTGTTTACTGTTGTATAGTCGCGTTTCTATATGCTTTAATTTGATGGACTGTCAACAGTGTTCGGAATCGCTGCGCTGGATAAAACAGCAGTTGTAGTCGGGCTTTGCTTAGTAAAGCTTAAATGTACTAGAACCGGAACTGCTTGCTGTTCATTTATTAGTAAAGGGTATATTATGCCCTCTGGCAAACAAACTGAAAACGCAGAGTGAAAATATACACTTTATAAACATGCCAAACTGCTTTAAAGGTTCTAAATACGATCAGAACATAATATAAGCTATATAATGCGTGTTTCCTGTTGTATAGTCGCGTTTCTATATGCTCTAATTTGATGGACTGTTAACAGTGTTCGGACGCGCTGCGCTGGGTAAAACAGCAGTTGTAGTCGTGCTTTGCTTAGTAAAGCTTAAATGTACTAGAACCGGAACTGCTAGCTCTTCATTTATTAGTAAAGGGTAGGTATATTATGCCCTCTAGCAAACAAACTAAAAACGCAGAGTGAAAATATACACTTTTTAAACATGCCAAACTGCTTTATAAGGTTCTAAATACGATCAGAACATAATATAAGCTATATAATGCGTGTTTGCTGTTGTATAGTCGCGTTTCTATATGCTGTAATTTGATGGACCGTCAACAGTGTTCGGACGCGCTGCGCTGGGTAAAACAGCAGTTGTAGTCGTGCTTTGCTTAGTAAAGCTTAAATGTACTAGAACCGGAACTGCTAGCTCTTCATTTATTAGTAAAGGGTATATTATGCCCTCTGGCAAACAAACTAAAAACGCAGAGTGAAAATATACACTTTATACACATGCCAAACTGCTTTAAAGGTTCTAAATACGACCAGAATGTAATATCAGCTACATAATTCGAGTCTAGTGTCCAAAGTCGCGTTTCCATATGCCCTACCTTGACGGGCTGTCAACAGTGTTCGGACGCGCTGCGCTGGGTAAAACAGCAGTTGTAGTCGTGCTTTGCTTAGTAAAGCTTAAATGTACTAGAACCGGAACTGCTAGCTCTTCATTTATTAGTAAAGGGTAGGTATATTATGCCATGTAGCAAACAAACTAAAAACGCAGAGTGAAAATATACACTTTATAAACATGCCAAACTGCTTTAAAGGTTCTAGATACGATCAAAATATAATATCAGCTACATAATTCGTGTCTACTGTGCTATAGTCGCGTTTCCATATGCTCTACTTTGACGGACTGTCAACAATATCTGGACGCGCTGGTTAAAGCAGCAGTTGTAATCGTGCTTTGCTTAGTAAAGCGTAAATGTACTAGAACGGGCACTAAAAGCACTTCATTTATTCGTAAAGAGTATATTATGCTTTCTGGCAAACAAACTAAAAACGCAGAGTGAAAATATACACTTTTTAAACATGCCAAATTGCTTTATAAGGTTCTAAATACGATCAGAACATAATATAAGCTATATAATGCGTGTTTACTGTTGTATAGTCGCGTTTCTATATGCTCTAATTTGATGCACTGTCAACAGTGTTCGGACGCGCTGCGCTGGGTAAAACAGCAGTTGTAGTAGTGCTTTGCTTAGTAAAGCTTAAATGTACTAGAACCGGAACTGCTAGCTCTTCATTTATTAGTAAAGAGTATATTATGCTTTCTGGCAAACAAACTGCAAACGCAGAGTGAAAATATACACTTTATAATGATGCCAAACTGCTTTATAAGGTTCTAAATACAATCAGAACATAATATAAGCTATATAATGCGTGTTCACTGTTGTATAGTCGCGTTTCTATATGCTCTAATTTGATGGACTGTCAACAGTGTTCGGACGCGCTGCGCGGGGTAAAACAGCAGCTGTAGTAGTGCTTTGCTTATTAAAGCTAAAATGTACTAGAACCGGAACTGCTAGCTCTTCATTTATTAGTAAAGGGTAGGTATATTATGCCTTCTAGCAAACAAACTAAAAACGCAGAGTGGCAATATACACTTTTTAAACATGCCAAACTGCTTTAAAGGTTCTAAATACGACCAGAATATAATATCAGCTACATAATTCGTGTCTACTGTGCTATAGTCGCGTTTCCATATGCCCTACTTTGACGGACTGTCAACAGTGTTCGGACGCGCTGCGCTGGGTAAAACAGCAGTTGTAGTCGTGCTTTGCTTAGTAAAGCTTAAATTTACTAGAACCGGAACAGCTAGCTCTTCATTTATTAGTAAAGGGTAGGTATATTATGCCCTCTAGCAAACAAACTAAAAACGCAGAGTGAAAATATACACTTTTTAAACATGCCAAATTGCTTTATAAGGTTCTAAATACGATCAGAACATAATATAAGCTATATAATGCGTGTTTACTGTTGTATAGTCGCGTTTCTATATGCTCTAATTTGATGCACTGTCAACAGTGTTCGGACGCGCTGCGCAGGGTAAAACAGCAGTTGTAGTAGTGCTTTGCTTAGTAAAGCTTAAATGTACTAGTACCGGAACTGCTAGCTCTTCATTTATTAGTAAAGGGTAGGTATATTATGCCCTCTGGCAAACAAACTAAAAACGCAGAGTGGCAATATACACTTTTTAAACATGCCAAACTGCTTTAAAGGTTCTAAATACGACCAGAATATAATATCAGCTACATAATTCGTGTCTACTGTTCTATAGTCGCGTTTCCATATGCCCTACTTTGACGGACTGTCAACAGTGTTCGGACGCGCTGCGCTGGGTAAAACAGCAGTTGTAGTCGTGCTTTGCTTAGTAAAGCTTAAATTTACTAGAACCGGAACAGCTAGCTCTTCATTTATTAGTAAAGGGTAGGTATATTATGCCCTCTAGCAAACAAACTAAAAACGCAGAGTGAAAATATACACTTTTTAAACATGCCAAATTGCTTTATAAGGTTCTAAATACGATCAGAACATAATATAAGCTATATAATGCGTGTTTACTGTTGTATAGTTGCGTTTCTATATGCTCAAATTTGATGCACTGTCAACAGTGTTCGGACGCGCTGCGCTGGGTAAAACAGCAGTTGTAGTAGTGCTTTGCTTAGTAAAGCTTAAATGTACTAGAACCGGAACTGCTAGCTCTTCATTTATTAGTAAAGGGTAGGTATATTATGCCTTCTAGCAAACAAACTAAAAACGCAGAGTGGCAATATACACTTTTTAAACATGCCAAACTGCTTTAAAGGTTCTAAATACGACCAGAATATAATATCAGCTACATAATTCGTGTCTACTGTGCTATAGTCGCGTTTCCATATGCCCTACTTTGACGGACTGTCAACAGTGTTCGGACGCGCTGCGCTGGGTAAAACAGCAGTTGTAGTCGTGCTTTGCTTAGTAAAGCTTAAATTTACTAGAACCGGAACAGCTAGCTCTTCATTTATTAGTAAAGGGTAGGTATATTATGCCCTCTAGCAAACAAACTAAAAACGCAGAGTGAAAATATACACTTTTTAAACATGCCAAATTGCTTTATAAGGTTCTAAATACGATCAGAACATAATATAAGCTATATAATGCGTGTTTACTGTTGTATAGTCGCGTTTCTATATGCTCTAATTTGATACACTGTCAACAGTGTTCGGACGCGCTGCGCAGGGTAAAACAGCAGTTGTAGTAGTGCTTTGCTTAGTAAAGCTTAAATGTACTAGAACCGGAACTGCTAGCTCTTCATTTATTAGTAAAGGGTAGGTATATTATGCCCTCTGGCAAACAAACTAAAAACGCAGAGTGGCAATATACACTTTTTAAACATGCCAAACTGCTTTAAAGGTACTAAATACGACCAGAATATAATATCAGCTACATAATTCGTGTCTACTGTGCTATAGTCGCGTTTCCATATGCCCTACTTTGACGGACTGTCAACAGTGTTCGGACGCGCTGCGCTGGGTAAAACAGCAGTTGTAGTCGTGCTTTGCTTAGTAAAGCTTAAATTTACTAGAACCGGAACAGCTAGCTCTTCATTTATTAGTAAAGGGTAGGTATATTATGCCCTCTAGCAAACAAACTAAAAACGCAGAGTGAAAATATACACTTTTTAAACATGCCAAATTGCTTTATAAGGTTCTAAATACGATCAGAACATAATATAAGCTATATAATGCGTGTTTACTGTTGTATAGTTGCGTTTCTATATGCTCTAATTTGATGCACTGTCAACAGTGTTCGGACGCGCTGCGCTGGGTAAAACAGCAGTTGTAGTAGTGCTTTGCTTAGTAAAGCTTAAATGTACTAGAACCGGAACTGCTAGCTCTTCATTTATTAGTAAAGGGTAGGTATATTATGCCTTCTAGCAAACAAACTAAAAACGCAGAGTGGCAATATACACTTTTTAAACATGCCAAACTGCTTTAAAGGTTCTAAATACGACCAGAATATAATATCAGCTACATAATTCGTGTCTACTGTGCTATAGTCGCGTTTCCATATGCCCTACTTTGACGGACTGTCAACAGTGTTCGGACGCGCTGCGCTGGGTAAAACAGCAGTTGTAGTCGTGCTTTGCTTAGTAAAGCTTAAATTTACTAGAACCGGAACAGCTAGCTCTTCATTTATTAGTAAAGGGTAGGTATATTATGCCCTCTAGCAAACAAACTAAAAACGCAGAGTGAAAATATACACTTTTTAAACATGCCAAATTGCTTTATAAGGTTCTAAATACGATCAGAACATAATATAAGCTATATAATGCGTGTTTACTGTTGTATAGTCGCGTTTCTATATGCTCTAATTTGATGGACTGTCAACAGTGTTCGGACGCGCTGCCCTGGGTAAAACAGCAGTTGTAGTCGTGCTTTGCTTAGTAAAGCTTAAATGTACTAGAGCCGGAACTGCTAGCTCTTCATTTATTAGTAAAGGGTAGGTATATTATGCCTTCTAGCAAACAAACTAAAAACGCAGAGTAAAAATATACACTTTTTAAACATGCCAAACTGCTTTAAAGGCTCTAAATACGACCAGAATATAATATCAGCTACATAATTCGTGTCTACTGTGCTATAGTCGCGTTTCCATATGCCCTACTTTGACGGACTGTCAACAGCGTTCGGACGCGCTGCGCTGGGTAAAACAGCAGTTGTAGTCGTGCTTTGCTTAGTAAAGCTTAAATTTACTAGAACCGGAACAGCTAGCTCTTCATTTATTAGTAAAGGGTAGGTATATTATGCCCTCTAGCAAACAAACTAAAACGCAGAGTGAAAATATACACTTTTTAAACATTCCAAATTGCTTTATAAGGTTCTAAATACGATCAGAACATAATATAAGCTATATAATGCGTGTTCACTGTTGTATAGTTGCGTTTCTATATGCTCTAATTTGATGCACTGTCAACAGTGTTCGGACGCGCTGCGCTGGGTAAAACAGCAGTTGTAGTAGTGCTTTGCTTAGTAAAGCTTAAATGTACTAGAACCGGAACTGCTAGCTCTTCATTTATTAGTAAAGGGTAGGTATATTATGCCTTCTAGCAAACAAACTAAAAACGCAGAGTGGCAATATACACTTTTTAAACATGCCAAATTGCTTTAAAGGTTCTAAATACGACCAGAATATAATATCAGCTACATAATTCGTGTCTACTGTGCTATAGTCGCGTTTCCATATGCCCTACTTTGACGGACTGTCAACAGTGTTCGGACGCGCTGCGCTGGGTAAAACAGCAGTTGTAGTCGTGCTTTGCTTAGTAAAGCTTAAATTTACTAGAACCGGAACAGCTAGCTCTTCATTTATTAGTAAAGGGTAGGTATATTATGCCCTCTAGCAAACAAACTAAAAACGCAGGGTGAAAATATACACTTTTTAAACATGCCAAATTGCTTTATAAGGTTCTAAATACGATCAGAACATAATATAAGCTATATAATGCGTGTTTACTGTTGTATAGTCGCGTTTCTATATGCTCTAATTTGATGGACTGTCAACAGTGTTCGGACGCGCTGCCCTGGGTAAAACAGCAGTTGTAGTCGTGCTTTGCTTAGTAAAGCTTAAATGTACTAGAGCCGGAACTGCTAGCTCTTCATTTATTAATAAAGGGTAGGTATATTATGCCTTCTAGCAAACAAACTAAAAACGCAGAGTAAAAATATACACTTTTTAAACATGCCAAACTGCTTTAAAGGTTCTAAATACGACCAGAATATAATATCAGCTACATAATTCGTGTCTACTGTGCTATAGTCGCGTTTCCATATGCTCTACTTTTACGGACTGTCAACAATATCTTGTCGCGCTGGTTAAAGCAGCAGTTGTAATCGTGCTTTGCTTAGTAGAGCGTAAATGTACTAGAACGGGCACTTAAAGCACTTCATTTATTAGTAAAGAGTATATTATGTTTTCTGGCATACAAACTGCAAACGCAGAGTGAAAATATACACTTTATAATGATGCCAAACTGCTCTAAAGGTTCTAAATACGACCAGAATATAATATCAGCTACATAATTCGTGTCTACTGTGCTATAGTCGCGTTTCCATATGCTCTACTTTGACGGACTGTCAACAATATCTGGACGCGCTGGTTGAAGCAGCAGTTGTAATCGTGCTTTGCTTAGTAAAGCGTAAATGTACTAGAACGGGCACTAAAAGCACTTCACTTATTAGTAAAGAGTATATTATGCTTTCTGGCATACAAACTGCAAACGCAGAGTGAAAATATACAAATTATAATGATGCCAAACTGCTTTATAAGGTTCTAAATACGACCAGAATATAATATCAGCTACACAATTCGTGTCTACTGTGCTATAGTCGCGTTTCCATATGCCCTACTTTGACGGACTGTCAACAGTGTTCGGACGCGCTGCGCTGGGTAAAACAGAAGTTGTAGTCGTGCTTTGCTTAGTAAAGCTTAAATTTACTAGAACCGGAACTGCTAGCTCTTTATTTATTAGTAAATAGTAGGTATATTATGCCTTCTAGCAAACAATCTAAAAACGCAGAGTGAAAATATACACTTTTTAAACATGCCAAACTGCTTTAAAGGTTCTAAATACGACCAGAATATAATATCAGCTACATAATTCGTGTCTACTGTGCTATAGTCGCGTTTCCATATGCTCTACTTTTACGGACTGTCAACAATATCTTGTCGCGCTGGTTAAAGCAGCAGTTGTAATCGTGCTTTGCTTAGTAAAGCGTAAATGTACTAGAACGGGCACTTAAAGCACTTCATTTATTAGTAAAGAGTATATTATGCTTTCTGGCATACAAACTGCAAACGCAGAGTGAAAATATACACTTTATAATGATGCCAAACTGCTTTATAAGGTTCTAAATACGATCAGAACATAATATAAGCTATATAATGCGTGTTTCCTGTTGTATAGTCGCGTTTCTATATGCTTTAATTTGATGGACTGTCAACAGTGTTCGGAATCGCTGCGCTGGGTAAAACAGCAGTTGTAGTCGTGCTTTGCTTAGTAAAGCTTAAATGTACTAGAACCGGAACTGCTTGCTGTTCATTTATTAGTAAAGGGTATATTATGCCCTCTGGCAAACAAACTGAAAACGCAGAGTGAAAATATACACTTTATAAACATGCCAAACTGCTTTAAAGGTTCTAAATACGATCAGAACATAATATAAACTATATAATGCGTGTTTACTGTTGTATAGTCGCGTTTCTATATGCTCTAATTTGATGGACTGTTAACAGTGTTCGGACGCGCTGCGCTGGGTAAAACAGCAGTTGTAGTCGTGCTTTGCTTAGTAAAGATTAAATGTACTAGAACCGGAACTGCTAGCTCTTCATTTATTAGTAAAGGGTAGGTATATTATGCCCTCTAGCAAACAAACTAAAAACGCAGAGTGAAAATATACACTTTTTAAACATGCCAAACTGCTTTATAAGGTTCTAAATACGATCAGAACATAATATAAGCTATATAATGCGTGTTTGCTGTTGTATAGTCGCGTTTCTATATGCTGTAATTTGATGGACCGTCAACAGTGTTCGGACGCGCTGCGCTGGGTAAAACAGCAGTTGTAGTCGTGCTTTGCTTAGTAAAGCTTAAATGTACTAGAACCGGAACTGCTAGCTCTTCATTTATTAGTAAAGGGTAGGTATATTATGCCATCTAGCAAACAAACTAAAAACGCAGAGTGAAAATATACACTTTATAAACATGCCAAACTGCTTTAAAGGTTCTAGATACGACCAAAATATAATATCAGCTACATAATTCGTGTCTACTGTGCTATAGTCGCGTTTCCATATGCTCTACTTTGACGGACTGTCAACAATATCTGGACGCGCTGGTTAAAGCAGCAGTTGTAATCGTGCTTTGCTTAGTAAAGCGTAAATGTACTAGAACGGGCACTAAAAGCACTTCATTTATTCGTAAAGAGTATATTATGCTTTCTGGCAAACAAACTAAAAACGCAGAGTGAAAATATACACTTTTTAAACATGCCAAATTGCTTTATAAGGTTCTAAATACGATCAGAACATAATATAAGCTATATAATGCGTGTTTACTGTTGTATAGTCGCGTTTCTATATGCTCTAATTTGATGCACTGTCAACAGTGTTCGGACGCGCTGCGCTGGGTAAAACAGCAGTTGTAGTAGTGCTTTGCTTAGTAAAGCTTAAATGTACTAGAACCGGAACTGCTAGCTCTTCATTTATTAGTAAAGAGTATATTATGCTTTCTGGCAAACAAACTGCAAACGCAGAGTGAAAATATACACTTTATAATGATGCCAAACTGCTTTATAAGGTTCTAAATACAATCAGAACATAATATAAGCTATATAATGCGTGTTTACTGTTGTATAGTCGCGTTTCTATATGCTCTAATTTGATGGACTGTCAACAGTGTTCGGACGCGCTGCGCAGGGTAAAACAGCAGTTGTAGTAGTGCTTTGCTTAGTAAAGCTTAAATGTACTAGAACCGGAACTGCTAGCTCTTCATTTATTAGTAAAGGGTAGGTATATTATGCCCTCTGGCAAACAAACTAAAAACGCAGAGTGGCAATATACACTTTTTAAACATGCCAAACTGCTTTAAAGGTTTTAAATACGACCAGAATATAATATCAGCTACATAATTCGTGTCTACTGTGCTATAGTCGCGTTTCCATATGCCCTACTTTGACGGACTGTCAACAGTGTTCGGACGCGCTGCGCTGGGTAAAACAGCAGTTGTAGTCGTGCTTTGCTTAGTAAAGCTTAAATTTACTAGAACCGGAACAGCTAGCTCTTCATTTATTAGTAAAGGGTAGGTATATTATGCCCTCTAGCAAACAAACTAAAAACGCAGAGTGAAAATATACACTTTTTAAACATGCCAAATTGCTTTATAAGGTTCTAAATACGATCAGAACATAATATAAGCTATATAATGCGTGTTTACTGTTGTATAGTTGCGTTTCTATATGCTCTAATTTGATGCACTGTCAACAGTGTTCGGACGCGCTGCGCTGGGTAAAACAGCAGTTGTAGTAGTGCTTTGCTTAGTAAAGCTTAAATGTACTAGAACCGGAACTGCTAGCTCTTCATTTATTAGTAAAGGGTAGGTATATTATGCCTTCTAGCAAACAAACTAAAAACGCAGAGTGGCAATATACACTTTTTAAACATGCCAAACTGCTTTAAAGGTTCTAAATACGACCAGAATATAATATCAGCTACATAATTCGTGTCTACTGTGCTATAGTCGCGTTTCCATATGCCCTACTTTGACGGACTGTCAACAGTGTTCGGACGCGCTGCGCTGGGTAAAACAGCAGTTGTAGTCGTGCTTTGCTTAGTAAAGCTTAAATTTACTAGAACCGGAACAGCTAGCTCTTCATTTATTAGTAAAGGGTAGGTATATTATGCCCTCTAGCAAACAAACTAAAAACGCAGAGTGAAAATATACACTTTTTAAACATGCCAAATTGCTTTATAAGGTTCTAAATACGATCAGAACATAATATAAGCTATATAATGCGTGTTTACTGTTGTATAGTCGCGTTTCTATATGCTCTAATTTGATGCACTGTCAACAGTGTTCGGACGCGCTGCGCTGGGTAAAACAGCAGTTGTAGTAGTGCTTTGCTTAGTAAAGCTTAAATGTACTAGAACCGGAACTGCTAGCTCTTCATTTATTAGTAAAGAGTATATTATGCTTTTTGGCAAACAAACTGCAAACGCGGAGTGAAAATATACACTTTATAATGATGCCAAACTGCTTTATAAGGTTCTAAATACAATCAGAACATAATATAAGCTATATAATGCGTGTTTACTGTTGTATAGTCGCGTTTCTATATGCTCTAATTTGATGGACTGTCAACAGTGTTCGGACGCGCTGCGCTGGGTAAAACAGCAGCTGTAGTAGTGCTTTGCTTATTAAAGCTAAAATGTACTAGAACCGGAACTGCTAGCTCTTCATTTATTAGTAAAGGGTAGGTATATTATGCCTTCTAGCAAACAAACTAAAAACGCAGAGTGGCAATATACACTTTTTAAACATGCCAAACTGCTTTAAAGGTTCTAAATACGACCAGAATATAATATCAGCTACATAATTCGTGTCTACTGTGCTATAGTCGCGTTTCCATATGCTCTACTTTGACGGACTGTCAACAATATCTGGACGCGCTGGTTAAAGCAGCAGTTGTAATCGTGCTTTGCTTAGTAAAGCGTAAATGTACTAGAACGGGCACTAAAAGCACTTCACTTATTAGTAAAGAGTATATTATGCTTTCTGGCATACAAACTGCAAACGCAGAGTGAAAATATACACTTTATAATGATGCCAAACTGCTTTATAAGGTTCTAAATACGACCAGAATATAATATCAGCTACACAATTCGTGTCTACTGTGCTATAGTCGCGTTTCCATATGCCCTACTTTGACGGACTGACAACAGTGTTCGGACGCGCTGCGCTGGGTAAAACAGAAGTTGTAGTCGTGCTTTGCTTAGTAAATCGTAAATGTACTAGAACGGGCACTAAAAGCACTTCACTTATTAGTAAAGAGTATATTATGCTTTCTGGCATACAAACTGCAAACGCAGAGTGAAAATATACACTTTATAATGATGCCAAACTGCTTTATAAGGTTCTAAATACGACCAGAATATAATATCAGCTACATAATTCGTGTCTACTGTGCTATAGTCGCGTTTCCATATGCTCTACTTTTACGGACTGTCAACAATATCTTGTCGCGCTGGTTAAAGCAGCAGTTGTAATCGTGCTTTGCTTAGTAAAGCGTAAATGTACTAGAACGGGCACTTAAAGCACTTCATTTATTAGTAAAGAGTATATTATGCTTTCTGGCATACAAACTAAAAACGCAGAGTGAAAATATACACTTTTTAAACATGCCAAATTGCTTTATAAGGTTCTAAATACGATCAGAACATACTATAAGCTATATAATGCGTGTTTACTGTTGTATAGTCGCGTTTCTATATGCTCTAATTTGATGCACTGTCAACAGTGTTCGGACGCGCTGCGCTGGGTAAAACAGCAGTTGTAGTAGTGCTTTGCTTAGTAAAGCTTAAATGTACTAGAACCGGAACTGCTAGCTCTTCATTTATTAGTAAAGAGTATATTATGCTTTCTGGCAAACAAACTGCAAACGCAGAGTGAAAATATACACTTTATAATGATGCCAAACTGCTTTATAAGGTTCTAAATACAATCAGAACATAATATAAGCTATATAATGCCTGTTTACTGTTGTATAGTCGCGTTTCTATATGCTCTAATTTGATGGACTGTCAATAGTGTTCGGACGCGCTGCGCTGGGTAAAACAGCAGCTGTAGTAGTGCTTTGCTTATTAAAGCTAAAATGTACTAGAACCGGAACTGCTAGCTCTTCATTTACTAGTAAAGGGTAGGTATATTATGCCTT
The DNA here is from genome assembly GCA_940337035.1 of Agriotes lineatus. Lineage (NCBI taxonomy): Eukaryota > Metazoa > Arthropoda > Insecta > Coleoptera > Elateridae > Agriotes > Agriotes lineatus. The sequence continues at coordinate 18,696 of CALNHX010008702.1, forward strand.
CTAGCAAACAAACTAAAAACGCAGAGTGGCAATATACACTTTTTAAACATGCCAAACTGCTTTAAAGGTTCTAAATACGACGAGAATATAATATCAGCTACATAATTCGTGTCTACTGTGCTATAGTCGCGTTTCCATATGCCCTACTTTGACGGACTGTCAACAGTGTTCGGACGCGCTGCGCTGGGTAAAACAGCAGTTGTAGTCGTGCTTTGCTTAGTAAAGCTTAAATTTACTAGAACCGGAACAGCTAGCTCTTCATTTATTAGTAAAGGGTAGGTATATTATGCCCTCTAGCAAACAAACTAAAAACGCAGAGTGAAAATATACACTTTTTAAACATGCCAAATTGCTTTATAAGGTTCTAAATACGATCAGAACATAATATAAGCTATATAATGCGTGTTTACTGTTGTATAGTCGCGTTTCTATATGCTCTAATTTGATGCACTGTCAACAGTGTTCGGACGCGCTGCGCTGGGTAAAACAGCAGTTGTAGTAGTGCTTTGCTTAGTAAATCTTAAATGTACTAGAACCGGAACTGCTAGCTCTTCATTTATTAGTAAAGGGTAGGTATATTATGCCCTCTGGCAAACAAACTAAAAACGCAGAGTGAAAATATACACTTTATAAACATGCCAAACTGCTTAAAAGGTTCTAAATACGACCAGAATATAATTTCAGCTTCATAATTCGTGTCTACTGTGCTAGAGTCGCGTTTCCATATGCTCTACTTTGACGGACTGTCAACAATATCTGGACGCGCTGGTTAAAGCAGCAGTTGTAATCGTGCTTTGCTTAGTAAAGCTTAAATGAACTAGAACCGGAACTGCTAGCCCTTCATTTATTAGTAAAGGGTATATTATGCCCTCTGGCAAACAAACTAAAAACGCAGAGTGAAAATATACACTTTATAAACATGCCAAACTGCTTTAAAGTTTCTAAATACGATCAGAACATAATATAAGCTATATAATGCGTGTTTACTGTTGTATAGCCGCGTTTCTATATGCTCTAATTTGATGGACTGTCAACAGTGTTCGGACGCGCTGCGCTGGGTAAAACAGCAGTTGTAGTCGTGCTTTGCTTAGTAAAGCTTAAATGTACTAGAACCGGAACTGCTAGCTCTTCATTTATTAGTAAAGGGTAGGTATATTATGCCCTCTAGCAAACAAAATAAAAACGCAGAGTGAAAATATACACTTTTTAAACATGCCAAACTGCTTTAAAGGTTCCAAATACGACCAGAATATAATATCAGCTACATAATTCGTGTCTACTGTGCTATAGTCGCGTTTCCATATGCTCTACTTTGACGGACTGTCAACAATATCTGGACGCGCTGGTTAAAGCAGCAGTTGTAATCGTGCTTTGCTTAGTAAAGCGTAAATGTACTAGAACGGGCACTAAAAGCACTTCACTTATTAGTAAAGAGTATATTATGCTTTCTGGCATACAAACTGCAAACGCAGAGTGAAAATATACACTTTATAATGATGCCAAACTGCTTTATAAGGTTCTAAATACGACCAGAATATAATATCAGCTACACAATTCGTGTCTACTGTGCTATAGTCGCGTTTCCATATGCCCTACTTTGACGGACTGTCAACAGTGTTCGGACGCGCTGCGCTGGGTAAAACAGAAGTTGTAGTCGTGCTTTGCTTAGTAAAGCTTAAATTTACTAGAACCGGAACTGCTAGCTCTTCATTTATTAGTAAAGGGTAGGTATATTATGCCCTCTAGCAAACAAACTAAAAACGCAGAGTGAAAATATACACTTTTTAAACATGCCAAATTGCTTTATAAGGTTCTAAATACGATCAGAACATAATATAAGCTATATAATGCGTGTTCACTGTTGTATAGTCGCGTTTCTATATGCTCTAATTTGATGGACTGTCAACAGTGTTCGGACGCGCTGCCCTGGGTAAAACAGCAGTTGTAGTCGTGATTTGCTTAGTAAAGCTTAAATGTACTAGAGCCGGAACTGCTAGCTCTTCATTTATTAGTAAAGGGTAGGTATATTATGCCTTCTAGCAAACAAACTAAAAACGCAGAGTGAAAATATACACTTTTTAAACATGCCAAACTGCTTTAAAGGTTCTAAATACGACCAGAATATAATATCAGCTACATAATTCGTGTCTACTGTGCTATAGTCACGTTTCCATATGCTCTACTTTGACGGACTGTCAACAATATCTTGTCGCGCTGGTTAAAGCAGCAGTTGTAATCGTGCTTTGCTTAGTAAAGCGTAAATGTACTAGAACGGGCACTTAAAGCACTTCATTTATTAGTAAAGGGTATATTATGCTTTCTGGCATACAAACTGCAAACGCAGAGTGAAAATATACACTTTATAATGATGCCAAACTGCTTTATAAGGTTCTAAATACGATCAGAAGATAATATAAGCTATATAATGCGTGTTTACTGTTGTATAGTCGCGTTTCTATATGCTTTAATTTGATGGACTGTCAACAGTGTTCGGAATCGCTGCGCTGGGTAAAACAGCAGTTGTAGTCGTGCTTTGCTTAGTAAAGCTTAAATGTACTAGAACCGGAACTGCTTGCTGTTCATTTATTAGTAAAGGGTATATTATGCCCTCTGGCAAACAAACTAAAAACGCAGAGTGAAAATATACACTTTATAAACATGCCAAACTGCTTTAAAGGTTCTAAATACGACCCGAATATAATATCAGCTACATAATGGGTGTCTACTGTGCTATAGTCGCGTTTCCATATGCTCTACTTTGACGGACTGTCAACAATGTCTGGACGCGCTGGTTAAAGCAGCAGTTGTAATCGTGCTTTGCTTAGTAAAGCTTAAATGTACTAGAACCGGAACTGCTTGCTGTTCATTTATTAGTAAAGGGTATATTATGCCCTCTGGCAAACAAACTAAAAACGCAGAGTGAAAATATACACTTTATAAACATGCCAAACTGCTTTAAAGGTTCTAAATACGACCAGAATATAATATCAGCTACATAATGGGTGTCTACTGTGCTATAGTCGCGTTTCCATATGCTCTACTTTGACGGACTGTCAACAATGTGTGGACGCGCTGGTTAAAGCAGCAGTTGTAATCGTGCTTTGCTTAGTAAAGCGTAAATGTACTAGAACGGGCACTAAAAGCACTTCATTTATTAGTAAAGAGTATATTATGCTTTCTGGCATACAAACTGCAAACGCAGAGTGAAAATATACACTTTATAATGATGCCAAACTACTTTATAGGGTTCTAAATACGATCAGAATATAATATGAGCTATATAATTCGTGTTTACTGTTGTATACTCGCGTTTCTATATGCTCTAATTTGATGGACTGTCAACAGTGTTCGGATGCGCTGGGTAAAACAGCAGTTGTAATCGTGCTTTGCTTAGTAAAGCTTAAATGTACTAGAACCGGAACTGCTTGCTGTTCATTTATTAGTAAAGGGTATATTATGCCCTCTGGCAAACAAACTAAAAACGCAGAGTGAAAATATACACTTTATAAACATGCCAAACTGCTTTAAAGGTTCTAAATACGACCAGAATATAATATCAGCTACACAATTCGTGTCTACTGTGCTATAGTCGCGTTTCCATATGCCCTACTTTGACGGACTGTCAACAGTGTTCGGACGCGCTGCGCTGGGTAAAACCGAAGTTGTAGTCGTGCTTTGCTTAGTAAAGCTTAAATTTACTAGAACCGGAACTGCTAGCTCTTCATTTATTAGTAAAGGGTAGGTATATTATGCCTTCTAGCAAACAAACTAAAAACGCAGAGTGAAAATATACACTTTTTAAACATGCCAAACTGCATTAAAGGTTCTAAATACGACCAGAATATAATATCAGCTACATAATTCGTGTCTACTGTGCTATAGTCGCGTTTCCATATGCTCTACTTTTACGGACTGTCAACAATATCTTGTCGCGCTGGTTAAAGCAGCAGTTGTAATCGTGCTTTGCTTAGTAAAGCGTAAATGTACTAGAACGGGCACTTAAAGCACTTCATTTATTAGTAAAGAGTATATTATGCTTTCTGGCATACAAACTGCAAAAGCAGAGTGAAAATATACACTTTATAATGATGCCAAACTGCTTTATAAGGTTCTAAATACGATCAGAACATAATATAAGCTATATAATGCGTGTTTACTGTTGTATAGTCGCGTTTCTATATGCTTTAATTTGATGGACTGTCAACAGTGTTCGGAATCGCTGCGCTGGGTAAAACAGCAGTTGTAGTCGTGCTTTGCTTAGTAAAGCTTAAATGTACTAGAACCGGAACTGCTTGCTATTCATTTATTAGTAAAGGGTATATTATGCCCTCTGGCAAACAAACTGAAAACGCAGAGTGAAAATATACACTTTATAAACATGCCAAACTGCTTTAAAGGTTCTAAATACGATCAGAACATAATATAAGCTATATAATGCGTGTTTACTGTTGTATAGTCGCGTTTATATATGCTCTAATTTGATGGACTGTTAACAGTGTTCGGACGCGCTGCGCTGGGTAAAACAGCAGTTGTAGTCGTGCTTTGCTTAGTAAAGCTTAAATGTACTAGAACCGGAACTGCTAGCTCTTCATTTATTAGTAAAGGGTAGGTATATTATGCCCTCTAGCAAACAAACTAAAAACGCAGAGTGAAAATATACACTTTTTAAACATGCCAAACTGCTTTATAAGGTTCTAAATACGATCAGAACATAATATAAGCTATATAATGCGTGTTTGCTGTTGTATAGTCGCGTTTCTATATGCTGTAATTTGATGGACCGTCAACAGTGTTCGGACGCGCTGCGCTGGGTAAAACAGCAGTTGTAGTCGTGCTTTGCTTAGTAGAGCTTAAATGTACTAGAACCGGAACTGCTAGCTCTTCATTTATTAGTAAAGGGTATATTATGCCCTCTGGCAAACAAACTAAAAACGCAGAGTGAAAATATACACTTTATAAACATGCCAAACTGCTTTAAAGGTTCTAAATACGACCAGAATATAATATCAGCTACATAATTCGTGTCTAGTGTCCAAAGTCGCGTTTCCATATCCCCTACTTTGACGGGCTGTCAACAGTGTTCGGACGCGCTGCGCTGGGTAAAACAGCAGTTGTAGTCGTGCTTTGCTTAGTAAAGCTTAAATGTACTAGAACCGGAACTGCTAGCTCTTCATTTATTAGTAAAGGGTAGGTATATTATGCCATCTAGCAAACAAACTAAAAACGCAGAGTGAAAATATACACTTTATAAACATGCCAAACTGCTTTAAAGGTTCTAGATACGACCAAAATATAATATCAGCTACATAATTCGTGTCTACTGTGCTATAGTCGCGTTTCCATATGCTCTACTTTGACGGACTGTCAACAATATCTGGACGCGCTGGTTAAAGCAGCAGTTGTAATCGTGCTTTGCTTAGTAAAGCGTAAATGTACTAGAACGGGCACTAAAAGCACGTCATTTATTCGTGAAGAGTATATTATGCTTTCTGGCAAACAAACTAAAAACGCAGAGTGAAAATATACACTTTTTAAACATGCCAAATTGCTTTATAAGGTTCTAAATACGATCAGAACATAATATAAGCTATATAATGCGTGTTTACTGTTGTATAGTCGCGTTTCTATATGCTCTAATTTGATGCACTGTCAACAGTGTTCGGACGCGCTGCGCTGGGTAAAACAGCAGTTGTAGTAGTGCTTTGCTTAGTAAAGCTTAAATGTACTAGAACCGGAACTGCTAGCTCTTCATTTATTAGTAAAGAGTATATTATGCTTTCTGGCAAACAAACTGCAAACGCAGAGTGAAAATATACACTTTATAATGATGCCAAACTGCTTTATAAGGTTCTAAATACAATCAGAACATAATATAAGCTATATAATGCGTGTTTACTGTTGTATAGTCGCGTTTCTATATGCTCTAATTTGATGGACTGTCAACAGTGTTCGGACGCGCTGCGCTGGGTAAAACAGCAGCTGTAGTAGTGCTTTGCTTATTAAAGCTAAAATGTACTAGAACCGGAACTGCTAGCTCTTCATTTATTAGTAAAGGGTAGGTATATTATGCCTTCTAGCAAACAAACTAAAAACGCAGAGTGGCAATATACACTTTTTAAACATGCCAAACTGCTTTAAAGGTTCTAAATACGACCAGAATATAATATCAGCTACATAATTAGTGTCTACTGTGCTATAGTCGCGTTTCCATATGCCCTACTTTGACGGACTGTCAACAGTGTTCGGACGCGCTGCGCTGGGTAAAACAGCAGTTGTAGTAGTGCTTTGCTTAGTAAAGCTTAAATGTACTAGAACCGGAACTGCTAGCTCTTCATTTATTAGTAAAGAGTATATTATGCTTTCTGGCAAACAAACTGCAAACGCAGAGTGAAAATATACACTTTATAATGATGCCAAACTGCTTTATAAGGTTCTAAATACAATCAGAACATAATATAAGCTATATAATGCGTGTTTACTGTTGTATAGTCGCGTTTCTATATGCTCTAATTTGATGGACTGTCAACAGTGTTCGGACGCGCTGCGCTGGGTAAAACAGCAGCTGTAGTAGTGCTTTGCTTATTAAAGCTAAAATGTACTAGAACCGGAACTGCTAGCTCTTCATTTATTAGTAAAGGGTAGGTATATTATGCCTTCTAGCAAACAAACTAAAAACGCAGAGTGGCAATATACACTTTTTAAACATGCCAAACTGCTTTAAAGGTTCTAAATACGACCAGAATATAATATCAGCTACATAATTAGTGTCTACTGTGCTATAGTCGCGTTTCCATATGCCCTACTTTGACGGACTGTCAACAGTGTTCGGACGCGCTGCGCTGGGTAAAACAGCAGTTGTAGTCGTGCTTTGCTTAGTAAAGCTTAAATTTACTAGAACCGGAACAGCTAGCTCTTCATTTATTAGTAAAGGGTAGGTATATTATGCCCTCTAGCAAACAAACTAAAAACGCAGAGTGAAAATATACACTTTTTAAACATGCCAAATTGCTTTATAAGGTTCTAAATACGATCAGAACATAATATAAGCTATATAATGCGTGTTTACTGTTGTATAGTCGCGTTTCTATATGCTCTAATTTGATGCACTGTCAACAGTGTTCGGACGCGCTGCGCTGGGTAAAACAGCAGTTGTAGTAGTGCTTTGCTTAGTAAAGCTTAAATGTACTAGAACCGGAACTGCTTGCTGTTCATTTATTAGTAAAGGGTATATTATGCCCTCTGGCAAACAAACTAAAAACGCAGAGTGAAAATATACACTTTATAAACATGCCAAACTGCTTTAAAGGTTCTAAATACGACCAGAATATAATTTCAGCTTCATAATTCGTGTCTACTGTGCTAGAGTCGCGTTTCCATATGCTCTACTTTGACGGACTGTCAACAATATCTGGACGCGCTGGTTAAAGCAGCAGTTGTAATCGTGCTTTGCTTAGTAAAGCTTAAATGAACTAGAACCGGAACTGCTAGCTCTTCATTTATTAGTAAAGGGTATATTATGCCCTCTGGCAAACAAACTAAAAACGCAGAGTGAAAATATACACTTTATAAAGATGCCAAACTGCTTTAAAGTTTCTAAATACGATCAGAACATAATATAAGCTATATAATGCGTGTTTACTGTTGTATAGTCGCGTTTCTATATGCTCTAATTTGATAGACTGTCAACAGTGTTCGGACGCGCTGCGCTGGGTAAAACAGAAGTTGTAGTCGTGCTTTGCTTAGTAAAGCTTAAATTTACTAGAACCGGAACTCCTAGCTCTTCATTTATTAGTAAAGGGTAGGTATATTATGCCCTCTAGCAAACAAACTAAAAACGCAGAGTGAAAATATACACTTTTTAAACATGCCAAATTGCTTTATAAGGTTCTAAATACGATCAGAACATAATATAAGCTATATAATGCGTGTTCACTGTTGTATAGTCGCGTTTCTATATGCTCTAATTTGATGGACTGTCAACAGTGTTCGGACGCGCTGCCCTGGGTAAAACAGCAGTTGTAGTCGTGCTTTGCTTAGTAAAGCTTAAATGTACTAGAGCCGGAACTGCTAGCTCTTCATTTATTAGTAAAGGGTAGGTATATTATGCCTTCTAGCAAACAAACTAAAAACGCAGAGTGGCAATATACACTTTTTAAACATGCCAAACTGCTTTAAAGGTTCTAAATACGACCAGAATATAATATCAGCTACATAATTAGTGTCTACTGTGCTATAGTCGCGTTTCCATATGCCCTACTTTGACGGACTGTCAACAGTGTTCGGACGCGCTGCGCTGGGTAAAACAGCAGTTGTAGTCGTGCTTTGCTTAGTAAAGCTTAAATTTACTAGAACCGGAACAGCTAGCTCTTCATTTATTAGTAAAGGGTAGGTATATTATGCCCTCTAGCAAACAAACTAAAAACGCAGAGTGAAAATATACACTTTTTAAACATGCCAAATTGCTTTATAAGGTTCTAAATACGATCAGAACATAATATAAGCTATATAATGCGTGTTTACTGTTGTATAGTCGCGTTTCTATATGCTCTAATTTGATGCACTGTCAACAGTGTTCGGACGCGCTGCGCTGGGTAAAACAGCAGTTGTAGTAGTGCTTTGCTTAGTAAAGCTTAAATGTACTAGAACCGGAACTGCTTGCTGTTCATTTATTAGTAAAGGGTATATTATGCCCTCTGGCAAACAAACTAAAAACGCAGAGTGAAAATATACACTTTATAAACATGCCAAACTGCTTTAAAGGTTCTAAATACGACCAGAATATAATTTCAGCTTCATAATTCGTGTCTACTGTGCTAGAGTCGCGTTTCCATATGCTCTACTTTGACGGACTGTCAACAATATCTGGACGCGCTGGTTAAAGCAGCAGTTGTAATCGTGCTTTGCTTAGTAAAGCTTAAATGAACTAGAACCGGAACTGCTAGCTCTTCATTTATTAGTAAAGGGTATATTATGCCCTCTGGCAAACAAACTAAAAACGCAGAGTGAAAATATACACTTTATAAAGATGCCAAACTGCTTTAAAGTTTCTAAATACGATCAGAACATAATATAAGCTATATAATGCGTGTTTACTGTTGTATAGTCGCGTTTCTATATGCTCTAATTTGATAGACTGTCAACAGTGTTCGGACGCGCTGCGCTGGGTAAAACAGAAGTTGTAGTCGTGCTTTGCTTAGTAAAGCTTAAATTTACTAGAACCGGAACTCCTAGCTCTTCATTTATTAGTAAAGGGTAGGTATATTATGCCCTCTAGCAAACAAACTAAAAACGCAGAGTGAAAATATACACTTTTTAAACATGCCAAATTGCTTTATAAGGTTCTAAATACGATCAGAACATAATATAAGCTATATAATGCGTGTTCACTGTTGTATAGTCGCGTTTCTATATGCTCTAATTTGATGGACTGTCAACAGTGTTCGGACGCGCTGCCCTGGGTAAAACAGCAGTTGTAGTCGTGCTTTGCTTAGTAAAGCTTAAATGTACTAGAGCCGGAACTGCTAGCTCTTCATTTATTAGTAAAGGGTAGGTATATTATGCCTTCTAGCAAACAAACTAAAAACGCAGAGTGGCAATATACACTTTTTAAACATGCCAAACTGCTTTAAAGGTTCTAAATACGACCAGAATATAATATCAGCTACATAATTAGTGTCTACTGTGCTATAGTCGCGTTTCCATATGCCCTACTTTGACGGACTGTCAACAGTGTTCGGACGCGCTGCGCTGGGTAAAACAGCAGTTGTAGTCGTGCTTTGCTTAGTAAAGCTTAAATTTACTAGAACCGGAACAGCTAGCTCTTCATTTATTAGTAAAGGGTAGGTATATTATGCCCTCTAGCAAACAAACTAAAAACGCAGAGTGAAAATATACACTTTTTAAACATGCCAAATTGCTTTATAAGGTTCTAAATACGATCAGAACATAATATAAGCTATATAATGCGTGTTTACTGTTGTATAGTCGCGTTTCTATATGCTCTAATTTGATGCACTGTCAACAGTGTTCGGACGCGCTGCGCTGGGTAAAACAGCAGTTGTAGTAGTGCTTTGCTTAGTAAAGCTTAAATGTACTAGAACCGGAACTGCTTGCTGTTCATTTATTAGTAAAGGGTATATTATGCCCTCTGGCAAACAAACTAAAAACGCAGAGTGAAAATATACACTTTATAAACATGCCAAACTGCTTTAAAGGTTCTAAATACGACCAGAATATAATTTCAGCTTCATAATTCGTGTCTACTGTGCTAGAGTCGCGTTTCCATATGCTCTACTTTGACGGACTGTCAACAATATCTGGACGCGCTGGTTAAAGCAGCAGTTGTAATCGTGCTTTGCTTAGTAAAGCTTAAATGAACTAGAACCGGAACTGCTAGCTCTTCATTTATTAGTAAAGGGTATATTATGCCCTCTGGCAAACAAACTAAAAACGCAGAGTGAAAATATACACTTTATAAAGATGCCAAACTGCTTTAAAGTTTCTAAATACGATCAGAACATAATATAAGCTATATAATGCGTGTTTACTGTTGTATAGTCGCGTTTCTATATGCTCTAATTTGATAGACTGTCAACAGTGTTCGGACGCGCTGCGCTGGGTAAAACAGAAGTTGTAGTCGTGCTTTGCTTAGTAAAGCTTAAATTTACTAGAACCGGAACTCCTAGCTCTTCATTTATTAGTAAAGGGTAGGTATATTATGCCCTCTAGCAAACAAACTAAAAACGCAGAGTGAAAATATACACTTTTTAAACATGCCAAATTGCTTTATAAGGTTCTAAATACGATCAGAACATAATATAAGCTATATAATGCGTGTTCACTGTTGTATAGTCGCGTTTCTATATGCTCTAATTTGATGGACTGTCAACAGTGTTCGGACGCGCTGCCCTGGGTAAAACAGCAGTTGTAGTCGTGCTTTGCTTAGTAAAGCTTAAATGTACTAGAGCCGGAACTGCTAGCTCTTCATTTATTAGTAAAGGGTAGGTATATTATGCCTTCTAGCAAACAAACTAAAAACGCAGAGTGGCAATATACACTTTTTAAACATGCCAAACTGCTTTAAAGGTTCTAAATACGACCAGAATATAATATCAGCTACATAATTAGTGTCTACTGTGCTATAGTCGCGTTTCCATATGCCCTACTTTGACGGACTGTCAACAGTGTTCGGACGCGCTGCGCTGGGTAAAACAGCAGTTGTAGTCGTGCTTTGCTTAGTAAAGCTTAAATTTACTAGAACCGGAACAGCTAGCTCTTCATTTATTAGTAAAGGGTAGGTATATTATGCCCTCTAGCAAACAAACTAAAAACGCAGAGTGAAAATATACACTTTTTAAACATGCCAAATTGCTTTATAAGGTTCTAAATACGATCAGAACATAATATAAGCTATATAATGCGTGTTTACTGTTGTATAGTCGCGTTTCTATATGCTCTAATTTGATGCACTGTCAACAGTGTTCGGACGCGCTGCGCTGGGTAAAACAGCAGTTGTAGTAGTGCTTTGCTTAGTAAAGCTTAAATGTACTAGAACCGGAACTGCTTGCTGTTCATTTATTAGTAAAGGGTATATTATGCCCTCTGGCAAACAAACTAAAAACGCAGAGTGAAAATATACACTTTATAAACATGCCAAACTGCTTTAAAGGTTCTAAATACGACCAGAATATAATTTCAGCTTCATAATTCGTGTCTACTGTGCTAGAGTCGCGTTTCCATATGCTCTACTTTGACGGACTGTCAACAATATCTGGACGCGCTGGTTAAAGCAGCAGTTGTAATCGTGCTTTGCTTAGTAAAGCTTAAATGAACTAGAACCGGAACTGCTAGCTCTTCATTTATTAGTAAAGGGTATATTATGCCCTCTGGCAAACAAACTAAAAACGCAGAGTGAAAATATACACTTTATAAAGATGCCAAACTGCTTTAAAGTTTCTAAATACGATCAGAACATAATATAAGCTATATAATGCGTGTTTACTGTTGTATAGTCGCGTTTCTATATGCTCTAATTTGATAGACTGTCAACAGTGTTCGGACGCGCTGCGCTGGGTAAAACAGAAGTTGTAGTCGTGCTTTGCTTAGTAAAGCTTAAATTTACTAGAACCGGAACTCCTAGCTCTTCATTTATTAGTAAAGGGTAGGTATATTATGCCCTCTAGCAAACAAACTAAAAACGCAGAGTGAAAATATACACTTTTTAAACATGCCAAATTGCTTTATAAGGTTCTAAATACGATCAGAACATAATATAAGCTATATAATGCGTGTTCACTGTTGTATAGTCGCGTTTCTATATGCTCTAATTTGATGGACTGTCAACAGTGTTCGGACGCGCTGCCCTGGGTAAAACAGCAGTTGTAGTCGTGCTTTGCTTAGTAAAGCTTAAATGTACTAGAGCCGGAACTGCTAGCTCTTCATTTATTAGTAAAGGGTAGGTATATTATGCCTTCTAGCAAACAAACTAAAAACGCAGAGTGAAAATATACACTTTTTAAACATGCCAAACTGCTTTAAAGGTTCTAAATACGACCAGAATATAATATCAGCTACATAATTCGTGTCTACTGTGCTATAGTCGCGTTTCCATATGCTCTACTTTGACGGACTGTCAACAATATCTTGTCGCGCTGGTTAAAGCAGCAGTTGTAATCGTGCTTTGCTTAGTAAAGCGTAAATGTACTAGAACGGGCACTTAAAGCACTTCATTTATTAGTAAAGAGTATATTATGCTTTCTGGCATACAAACTGCAAACGCAGAGTGAAAATATACACTTTATAATGATGCCAAACTGCTTTATAAGGTTCTAAATACGATCAGAACATAATATAAGCTATACAGTATGTCCAAGATAAGGAGGGCCAGTATGGGGATCTCGGTAATGGTAAGAGATACAAATTTGGTTAAATGGGAAGAAAGTTGCGCAATTAAAGGACTAAAAAAATGACGTCTAGAAATTCTTGATATGATTTTTCGTTTTTGAATTATCTCAAAAAAACCGAATTTTTGGATTTTATTTTTTATTTTTTTCTGGCGTTAATATTAAAGTTAGAGCGAAACTGATTAAACTTCTTTATAGCAACTTTTAGTGGACTTAATGATTACGTTATCAATTTTTTTATCCGACGTTTCGTCTTCGAGAAACCATCATCAAATCCATTTTTTTAAATACGGTCCTGGTTTTTTGATGCCAAATTTGCAAAGCCCTTGTTACTCTGAATTCAACAATGTACCACATATTATGATTTAATTACGTTTCGAGCTTTTTTCTGATCATCATCAGAAAATTTTTTAGATACGGACCTGCATTTCTCATAATTTTGTAAAAATAAGTTCATACAGTAAGATAGGCGTTTTTAGATGCCGTTAAAATATTAAAATGCACATCATAATGTCATAATTCTGATACATTAATTTAATATGCAACCAATAACTATTAACAATAAACAAAAAATAAATGAACAAAAGATAGGCAGAAAGAATGAGAAAACAAACATCGAAACCATTTAATAGGTATTAAATTTACAGAAGGTATTCAAAAAGGTTGCCATCATTCTCCATGCATAAATAACATCTAACTGTAGAATCTAAAACATTATTCAGCAATACTGGCGTTATACTTTGAAAGGCTTCAAGAACCAATCTTCTAAGTTCTTCTTCTATTTCAAAACGTTAAATACCTATTACATTGTTTCAAGGCTCGTTTTCTCATTCTTTCTGCCTATCTTTTGTTCATTTATTTGTTGTTTATTGTTAATAGTTATTGGTCGGTTATTAAATTAATGTATCAGAATTATGACATTATGATGTGCATTTTAATATTTTAACGGCATCTAAAAACGCCTATCTTACTGTATGAACTTATTTTTACAAAATTATGAGAAATGCAGGTCCGTATCTAAAAAATTTTCTGATGATGATCAGAAAAAAGCTCGAAACGTAATTAAATCATAATATGTGGTACATTGTTGAATTCAGAGTAACAAGGGCTTTGCAAATTTGGCATAAAAAAACCAGGACCGTATTTAAAAAAATGAAGTTGATGATGGTTTCTCGAAGACGAAACGTCGGATAAAAAAATTGATAACGTAATCATTAAGTCCACTAAAAGTTGTTATAAAGAAGTTTAATCAGTTTCGCTCTAACTTTAATATTAACGCCAGAAAAAAATAAAAAATAAAATCCAAAAATTCGGTTTTTTTGAGATAATTCAAAAACGAAAAATCATATCAAGGATTTCTAGACGTCATTTTTTTAGTCCTTTAATTGCGCAACTTTCTTCCCATTTAACCAAATTTGTATCTCTTACCATTACCGAGATCCCCATACTGGCCCTCCTTATCTTGGACACACTGTATAATGCGTGTTTACTGTTGTATAGTCGCGTTTCTATATGCTTTAATTTGATGGACTGTCAACAGTGTTCGGAATCGCTGCGCTGGGTAAAACAGCAGTTGTAGTCGTGCTTTGCTTAGTAAAGCTTAAATGTACTAGAACCGGAACTGCTTGCTGTTCATTTATTAGTAAAGGGTATATTATGCCCTCTGGCAAACAAACTAAAAACGCAGAGTGAAAATATACACTTTATAAACATGCCAAACTGCTTTAAAGGTTCTAAATACGACCAGAATATAATATCAGCTACATAATGGGTATCTACTGTGCTATAGTCGCGTTTCCATATGCTCTACTTTGACGGACTGTCAACAATGTCTGGACGCGCTGGTTAAAGCAGCAGTTGTAATCGTGCTTTGCTTAGTAAAGCGTAAATGTACTAGAACGGGCACTAAAAGCACTTCATTTATTAGTAAAGAGTATATTATGCTTTCTGGCATACAAACTGCAAACGCAGAGTGAAAATATACACTTTATAATGATGCCAAACTACTTTATAGGGTTCTAAATACGATCAGAACATAATATGAGCTATATAATTCGTGTTTACTGTTGTATACTCGCGTTTCTATATGCTCTAATTTGATGGACTGTCAACAGTGTTCGGATGCGCTGGGTAAAACAGCAGTTGTAGTCGAGCTTTGCTTAGTAAAGCTTAAATGTACTAGAACCGGAACTGCTAGCTCTTCATTTATTAGTAAAGGGTAGGTATATTATGCCCTCTGGCAAACAAACTAAAAACGCAGAGTGAAAATATACACTTTATAAACATGCCAAACTGCTTTAAAGGTTCTAAATACGACCAGAATATAATATCAGCTACATAATGCGTGTCTACTGTGCTATAGTCGCGTTTCCATATGCTCTACTTTGACGGACTGTCAACAATGTCTGGACGCGCTGGTTAAAGCAGCAGTTCTAACCGTGCTTTGCTTAGTAAAGCTTAAATGTACAAGAACGGGTCTGGCAGCTCTTCATTTATTATTAAAGGATTTATTATGCTCTCTGGTATAACAACTGAAAACGCAGAGTGAAAACATACTTTTTATAATGATGCCAAACTGCTTTATAGGGTTATAAATATTTTTTTTATTTGAATATTAACAATCAATTAATTATAATAAATTTGAGTTCTATGAGTTAATTATATGGCTATAATTTCATGAAGGGATTCCTTCCAGCGATGTTATCCGTACTTTAGAGCTAACCTCCTTTTAGATCAATCGGCCATTTCTTCATTTTTAGTCTTCTGGTGAGAGGATCATGTTGCAGGTTGGACGCGAGGATATTTGTATGAGCTTGTAAACGCAGGAAGTGACTGGTGCTTCTTTTAGTACATTCTTCTTGAAGTGTTGGCATTCCGAGGTCCGTATGTAGTGTCGAATTACTAACATACCATGGGGCATTTGTGAACAACCTTAGTGTTTTAGACTGTAGACGTTGTATGATGTTGACATTAGATTTACATGAGCATCCCCAGAGTTAAATGCCATACGTCCATATGGGCTTAATTATTACCTTGTAGAGAAGGATCTTGTTTTCTAAAGATAAACATGAATTTCTACCGAGTACCCAGTACATCTTCTTGATTCGTAAGTCAGTCTCCTTTCTTTTCTTTAGTATATGACATTTCCATGTAATTTCCCTATCTAGATGGAGTCCCTGATAACGTGCTTCATTTGCTGGAGGAATTGCTATATTGTTTAGATACACTCCCGTACAATCTTTCCTATTTAAAGTGAAGTTGACTTGAGCACTTTTCGTTTCATTCACTTTAATACGCCACTTAGCTAGCCAGGTTTCTAGGAGGGATAAGTGATTTTGTAGGTTTGTTGAGGCTACCTGAGGATCGGTATGATTTGATAGAAGGACAGTGTCATCAGAAAAAGTGCCTATATACGTGTCAGGTGTTGTAGGTATGTCTGCCGTATATAATATGTACAATAGGGGTCCCAGGACGCTTCCCTGGGGTACTCCGGAAGTAATTGGATGAATATCGGAATATTCTTGTCCATATTTTATCTGGAACTGCCGGTTAGTCAAATAAGACTTAATAAGAAGATAAAATTCACTTGGAAGGAGTAACTTGATCTTGTACAAGAGGCCATCGTGCCATACCTTATCAAATGCCTGCTTTATATCAATGAATACTGATGGACAGTAGGACTTGGTTTCGAACGCTGTAGTAATTATATTTAAAACACGATTACACTGTTGTATAGTAGAGTGATACTTCCTGAAACCGAATTGATGATCCGGGATGCAGTTTTCTAGTTGATCAGTTACATATAATCTTTTAATTAAAAGTTTCTCTAACAGTATTGAGATTTATGGCAATAAACTTATTGAGCGGTAGGATGCAACTTCTTCAGCCGGTTTTCCTGGTTTTAATATTACTATTATCTGTGCAAATTTTAGCGGTGATGGCCAGTATTTAAGGCGTAATATGGAATTGAAGAGATTTCTTAAGAATAGTACACCATTTCTAGGTAATTCTGAGAGCACCTTTCCTGTTATTAAGTCGTAACCGGAGCTTTTTTCTTGTTGAGATGTTGAATTTCTGTACATAACTCCATAAAGGTAAAGCTTTTAATAGGATATGATAGCTGTAGAGGTGCTTCAAGGAATCGCTTTACTTCAACATCTGGTACGTTGGAGTGTGGGGTAAATGTATCTGCGAAGTGTTGAGCAAGTAACTCAGCTTTCATATGGTCCGTTCGGGCCCATTCAGTATTTGGTTTCCTTAGTAAAGGATTTGTAGCTTGCGGCCTCTTATTTGTTTTGGCAATTTTCCAGATACTATTGTCTGTTCGTGATAGTGTGGTTAAATAGTAATTAAATGTTTCTTGTTTTAACATTTTTATTTTGTTTTTTAAACTATTTGCTAGCCTATTACATATTTTTTATCGGCTGGATTGCGTGTTCTGTGCCATGTCGCTCTTGCTCTGCGCTTTTGTCGTACAAGTTCAAGAATTTCGTTGGAAACATTTAGATCTTGACGTACCTCGTTGGTGACCGTAGGTGTTGAGTGGCAAGCTGCATATTGAACTGTAGTGATAAAATGGACGCAAGCTTCTTCTAACTTATGGGGAGTACTTAGATTGATATTAGATTTTCTTTAACAGCTGCTCTGAATGTGTCCCAATATGTTTTATGGTTATGTAATGAAGGTCTAGGTGATTCTTTAATTAATGTTGTACTAATTGTAGCTGTAACTGCAGTATGATCGGATGATAGATCATGGTTGCTAACAATGTCAACGTAGTTAGAAGATATGCCTTTTGTGACAAAAAAGTCCAATAAGTCATGTATCTTTTCCAGGTCCGTAGGCCAATACGTGGGTTCGCCAGTAGAAATGTATCCGCAATTTTCTTCGCGCATCAGATTATACAGTCCTCTGCCCCTAGTCGTAGTTATACGAGAACCCCAGTAGGTATGCTTACAGGAGAAGTCCCCACCGCATATAAAATTGTTGACAAGTGATTGGAAGAATGGCTTGAGGGCGTCCATGGTAATTCTGTGCCTAGGTGGGCAATATACAGCAGATATTATTATTTGGTTTGGTAGTTTACTAACTTGTATTGTCGTAGCTTGTAGAAAAGGTTCTTGATACTTTTGTAATTCATAATGGACGATTGCGCTTCTAATTAGTATAGCTGTACCTCCATGGTTTGTACTGTCAGGGTGTTCTGTATGATAACACGTACTAGAAATATGTCAATATTATTTAATTTTATGAACAAAGGTTATATTATGCCCTCTGCCATACAAACTGGAAACGCAGAATGAAAATATACACTTTATAATCATTCCAAACTTGTTTAAAAGTCTCGAAATACGTCCAAAACATAATATAAGCTATATAATGCCGGTTTACTGCTTTATAGTCGCGTTTCTATATGCTCTAATTTGATAAACAATACTCCGTTCCTACTGTGCTTAATTCATATCTTGTTCTGCTAGAGCGTGCTGAACGTTGCTTTTGGAAGCGAGTTTTAACTTCTGTAACAAATTTAACGATTGTAATAAACGCTCCTAGCAGTGGCGTCGCGAGACTTTCTTGTTCGGGTGGGCCAGTACTGGGCATGGTGTTCTGGAGGTGGGCCGACATTATCGACATTATTTACCGCTTTCTGAAATAACGCTTGAACTCCATTAAATTTTCTACTCATGACACTTGCAACGCCGTATGTTTGTGCAACACACTTACCCAAGTCTATACTGCACTCATTCAATTTTTTTTATATGACCAAACAGAGCCCCTGCATTAAGTGCTTCTGCAGACACAAAACCCAAACATCGCTCGTATAATGTTCCTTCATAATAATATCTAATAACAATTGATATTTGCTCAGTTTTAGAAATGTCTTTTGTTTCATCCACCATGATGGCGTCGCGTAACAATCATTTTTATCGATTTCTTGGTTGATTTCTCAAATAACTAATTCGGAAATTATCGTAAGAAGTTCATTCTGAATGCTTGGATGCAAATACTTAGCATTCTTCGCTGTATTATCTAAGCTTGTCTTAAGAAAGCATTGTTTTTGCCAAAAATGGTAATAATTCTAAAAATTTCCTTTATTTGAACTTAAATCTGATTCATCAAGTCCTCTAAAGGCTATTCCTTGAACTGCAATAAAAGAAGACATTCTGTAATTATCCCAAGGTATTTTCTATTTTCTTCTACTTGTTTTAAATTAGCATCACTTATTTGTGTTACTACTGATAAACTTTTACTTTTTCTTAAATTGTATTCTACCCACATCACTTCACTTTTCTTATGTTGTTCACTGATTAAATGTTTATTAAAACCAGAATCAGTTTCCATAGCCCGTTTCCAGTTAGTATATCCAACACTTAAAAATGGTACATTTTTGCATGTCTTTGTGAAGAGAAAAATCTGCAAGGAAAACAGTATGCACCATCTTCTGAAAACACTGTACTCGACCCACTTGAACTTTTCATAACATTGAATTTTAAAACTCCGCCACCTATTTCCATATTTTCTTTGCGCATAAACCTTTAACTTAGGTTGTTCTGGGCCATTTTCTAGAGATCTGGATAGATCCCTTGGCCCAGGAAGTTTAGACGTTATCAAATAGTCACCAAAACTAGTGGATGGTCGGCTACTGTCGCTACCACCTTCATCAGTAACCCAAGAAATTAGATTTCATTTTTTTTTCTGAATACCGATTGATGAGACGTCGAGAAGCCATCATAATTCACAATTCACAAGTGAGAAAAAGACGTCTAGACGGACATATACCCAGACCCACTGAGTAAAACAATTTATATTTACCATTAATCTGTGTTCGATGTTGGAATCGTCAGCTCCTAAATTGAAATCGCTCAGTTTACTTATTAAACTTAAATCATCACTTTCAGCGTATCCGGCATATGATTCTTCTTCAGAGTCACTTCCACGTGTAAAAATTTCACTTTCGGAAATTGCAACTTCTTCACTATCAACTTTCTTCTTTTTACTTACACTTTGTGTTGAAGTCGCAGCAGAAAAATACTCTCTGATATCTCGTTTATTCATTGTGCATATGTGTAATGCAAATAGTTTAGTTGTAGGTACACTTAACTTAATCAATTCGAATAATAATTGAAAACATGAAATACGCAGCACAGCAAGGTGAATAATATTATGGTTACACTGTTATAGCTTACAAATCTGTCTAACTTAAAGCGCGCGCATGCATTGCACTGTGTTGTTCGCTCTAGGCTAGGAACCTACTAGTTCAGCAGTGGAGCTTAAATTTAAACACGATTAATAGTATATTACATACCGATGTGGGAAGTGTTTCATTCCTGTCGAGAGATTAGGTAGTTTTGCGAGAAGCGTAGCGTCGAAGTTAACTTTATCTCGAGACAGAGATGAAACTTTCCACCGTGGTACGTATACTATTTTATTTGCAATCATCTAATTTTAAAAATAACTACAATTGAATTCTGAATAATAGATATCTTGATGTAGCTAATATTTTTGTTACCATGAAAACAACCCACTCAATGTTTTGTTACCATGGAAACACCCCACTCTTTAGGTATGTAATATTTTTCGGGGTATGTAATAATTTCCCGGCTAGTTTCAGTAATCATCTAGTTCCCAGCTGTTGACATGTCATGAAATTGACACATTATAATGTAATTGCGAATAAAAACGATTTCAATAAATCATCTAGTGGTGGTAATATTTCCATTTGTAATTCACTAAAAGATTTATATATATCGTTTTATAATGTTCTTTACTTAATGTATTTTAAAATTCATTTAACGCAGAATGATCCAGGGACCAGGGTGGGCCAACGGGTGGGCCAAGCCAGTTTTAGGTGGGCCCAGGCCCACCCTGCCCACCCCCTAGCGAAGCCACTGGTGTAGGTAAATTATTTTTCTGCATTAATTTCTATCCACAAATGCAACAACTATAGGGTTTTTCTCAAATACAGTGACACGGCATTTTAAGTTTATCAAATCAAGGAAAATAAATTGATATTGATTTTTTATTAATTACCCGTGTGGGGTTGCTAGTCCTCCATCGGGCGTCTCTCCAGGTGGCGGATCGGGGAAAGCCTCCCAGGTATGGGTGGTACTGAGGAAATAAAATACCAGGGGCGGACCAAAACTAGCAAAGAGAGACGTCTGCCTCCAGAGGAGCGACCTCTCGACAGCGACTGTTCTCCATGTTAGGAGCGGCTGAATAAACACCTGGAAAGGTATTGAGGAAGGCAAAGGGAAAACCACCTCAATTAGAATTTCCTAGGAAACCATCATGGAAAATAGTAAAGATCAAAGTGAGAAGCTGTGCGAAGCGACTAGTAATCGGCGTTCCCAAGTTTCCGGGCTTGAGAGTGAGAAATGGGTAACTGGCCACGTTCAGGTAAGACCCAGGCCTAACGAGGAAACTATGCGACTGGTCAACAACAAAATACGATAATGGTAGCAACATGGAATGTCCGAACATTATCCCAAGCTGGGAAGCTAAAGAATGCTGCTGAAGAAATTACTAGACTTGGAATTAACGTCGTAGGCATGAGTGAAATAAGATGGACAGGCAATGGCATATGCAAAACAGAGGACACAGTAATGTACTACTCGGGGAATACGGAACAAGACTCTAATCACCGATACGGAGTTGCTATCATGGTAGATGCTAAAATAAACAAATATGTAAATAATTTTATCCCATCCTCCGACCGATGTGCTTTCTTACAACTGAAAGGAAATCCATTCAATATATTAACTTTGTCCAAGTATACGCTCCTACGTGTGATAAGAGCGAAGAAGAGGTTGAGGAATTTTATAACCAGATGCAACAAATTATGAGCAGTATAAAAACCAATGCAATAACAATTGTTATGGGCGATTTTAACGCCAAAATCGGATTGGAGAAATGTGAAAACCTAGTGGGCGAATATGGGCACGGAGAGAGGAATGAACGAGGAAACACACTACTACAGTTCTGCCAAGAAAAATCATTAGTCATATCAAATACATGGTTTAAGCTGCCTCCCAGGAAACTGTATACCAGGAAATCTCCACCAGATGCCCCAGATTCAATAGTCAGAAACCAAATTGATTTCATATGCATTAACAGGAGATTCAGAAATTCAATAAAATCAGTTAAAACGTATCCTGGTGCTGATACTGGATCACACCACAACCCAGTAGTAGCCAAACTAAGAGTCAGACTTACCCACCACAAGAGAACACCAAAAATTAACCTCCATGCACTGAGAGATAATGAAACAAAAACTACACTATCAAATTTATTGAACAAACTAAGGACGCTAGGGGAACGCATACATTTCACTGACATTGAGACGGGTACTCAGATTGATAAGATATGGGCAGGAATCAGAGACACAGCCGTAGGCACAGCAACAGAAATCCTAGGAAGAGAAAATGAATGGAAAAAGAAAGATTGAATGACTAAAGAGATATTGCAACTAATGGAAGAAAGTAGATTAAGAAAAAATAACAAGACTAAATATAGTACATTTAATAAATTAATTAAAAGAAAAATTAAAGAAGCGAAAAAACAATGGATCAGTGAAAAATACCAAGAAATAGAGAACCTAGAACGTAAACATGACAATTTTCAACTTCACAAAAAGATTAAGGAGATGACGTACACCCATAAACGTAAAATACGAGCTAAGCTATTAGATGAAAATAACAAAGTTATTATAGACAAAGAAACAGAAATTAAAACGGGGAAAGACTATATAACAAAATGTTTCAGTGACCATCGAGAAATGATAGATGATTTACATTATGATTTAGATGGACCAGAAATTCTTAAAGATGAATTAGTCAAGGCATTAGAACAGACAAAAACTGGAAAAGCAACAGGACCCGATGATCTCAGTACTTACAGAAATTTTAAAGCTACTGGATGATGAAAGCACCGACATCGACGTGGTGCTGGACTTATTTAACAAAATATATAATACCAGATATATCCCAAGACAGTGGTTAAAATCTACTTCCATTGCATTTCCTAAAAAAGCCAACGCTAAAAAATGTAACGACTACCGCTTAATAAGTCTCATGTGTCATGCACTAAAAGTATTCCTTTGTATTCTACACTCTCGTTTGTGGAGAAAAATTGATGAAAATATAAGTGAAAATCAGTTCGGATTTAGAAATGGTTGTGGAACAAGAGATGCCTTATTTGCTATTCAAGTACTTACACAAAAATGTCGAGACCAGCAAAAAGGCATTCGATAATGTACAACATGACAAATCCATGTACCTGAGATCAATAAATGTAGACGGCAAGGACATACGAATTATCGGTGCCGGAAAATTCACCGCCAACAATTCACCGTCAACAATTCACCGCCAACAGTTCACCGAAACACAATTCAGCGCCACGACAATTCATCGTTGCAGCAGTTCACCGCTAGTATAATTCACCGCGACAAAAACTTAATTTATTTGTGAAGAATTTAAAAATTTA
This sequence comes from Agriotes lineatus, assembly GCA_940337035.1. Classification (NCBI taxonomy): domain Eukaryota; kingdom Metazoa; phylum Arthropoda; class Insecta; order Coleoptera; family Elateridae; genus Agriotes; species Agriotes lineatus. The sequence continues at coordinate 42,080 of CALNHX010008702.1, forward strand.
GAAACATACCACAAATTTAGTAGAACTTGTTTCATTTAGTTATATAAAATAAAAATTAAAACATTTTATTAAAAAACTTTAATAAAAACCAGCAAATAATACAATTTAGAACATTATCAAATTTATATAGAAATATATGGAGTAAACTTAATAAGATATATTATGGGCTATCCCTCTAATATAGTCAAGTAGGTTTTCAGGATTATACTCGTCAACAATATTCTTGATACGTCGTGCACAATCCTTATATTTTCTCTTCTGCGGTTGGGGTGCAGCTCCGCTCACATATTGCTCTATACGAACTTCATTCAAACTTTGTTCTTTTTAACGCAATCAATGAACTTCCAAATATTAGGATGCATGTCTCCGATCTGTTCTTGGAATCCTCGATGCCAACCTTCTACAGAGTTGTTTGTTTTAGGTAGATCAGCCAAGATTATCTCATAAACACTCCACATTTCAAAAGGATATTGTGGTGGTCGGCGCTGTCTCCTATGGGGACGTCCAATCCATGTGTCCTCGAAATAGTCAATAACTTCTTGGGCTTCTGGGGGAAAAACGTCATTGTCAACCAATGTTTCAAACACATCAACTACCGATGCCGATGGAACAAACGCAATTGCTGATAACATTCGCATATGCAGCGCGAAATTGGCGTCTGTCTCATATCTTTGCTTAAACCCGCAATTTTGAATATTCCGGAAAATGCACTGGGTGAAATGAAAAAAACACCCATTTAGCCTTGCATTTGGAAATTGCGCCCTGAATGCATTATTCATAGCTTTCTCGTAATCGGTTGTAACAGTCGTTGGTGCTAATAAAGGCTCCAAATTCTTCAGAGCTCGAAGAAAGCGTGCATATGTTACTTCTGATTTGTTGGGCAATAGGGCATAAACCAAAGGTACCGATGCGTTTTGTCGTAACCCATGTATGGTATATAATTGATGAAATAACAGTGGCACCGTTTTAAAGGTACCATCGGCATACCAATGGTCACTGGCAGCGAGCAATTGCATATTCTTGCGCGTAGAAAATACAACAATTCTATCTTTATCTGGGCCTGAATCATACAGCAGAAAATCTTCGCCATTGAGGGTTTTGGTATATTCCTCTGGAAATTCGATTTCCTGGCGATTATTTGGTAGAGCTGGACCAGCCCTTTGTTTTTGACGGATATGACGGATTGTTCTCTTCATCACGTCAATAGTTGGAAGTTTGGGGGCTGCTGCTTGACTACATTGGATTGTTGTGTCAGTAATTATGGTCTGTGGGGCATTGTTGGTTGTTTTGGCAGTTGCTTCCACACCAGCTGCGTCACCGACATGGTTATGTTCCCCTCTAACCGTAACCATATTATTCATCGTTTTTGCCCTAGCTTTGCACTTAGTTTTCTGGTAGTTTTCACACTTCCACAATATTTGATCTATGCTTTGGTTTTCTTTAAAAAATAAGTGCCCATCATGGAGCAATTTCTGCTTTCCTTTTTCAGAAATCACGAACTCGAGAGGCATTATCACAGAGGTGTTGGCCGTATGACGGTTCGACTTGAAATGAAAACTCATTACAATGTAACTACAAGGGAACCAGATGTACTTAACTAGTAATTAGGAAGAAATTCTTTTCTGTTGGGTAATCTATTTTTGAGAGGGATCATAAAATTAAATAGGCTTTTAATAGCCGTACTTAATAAGTACTAACTATAGCATCACTGCTTATGACAATTACTGGAAGTTATTTTTACAAACTACTTAATCCATTTTCAAGAAATCGAGGACATCAAGTTTAATTTAAAAAAATAATTCGTTTTTGTTGCGGTGAATAATGGCGGTGAATTATTGTGGCGGTTAATTTGTGTTGCGGTGAATTGTGGTGGCGGTGAATTGCATTCCGGTGAACTGCTGGCGGTGAATTGCTGACGGTGAATTTTCCTAGACCCACGAATTATAAGAACTTATATTGGAATCAATCATCTCATATAAGAATAGGCGATACAGCATCATCTGACATAGAAATATCTAAAGGACTCCGGCAGGGATGTATACTATCGCCCCTTTTATTTAACCTGTATTCAGAATCCATATTCCAAGAGGCTCTAGAAGAAACAGAAATAGGGATAAAGGTAAAAGGAAAACCAGTTGTTTTTTGTATGATTAACTTGAAAAGAGGCTTCCACGAATGGGGCCTCCAGTTAATCCGCTGCGAATTCCGGTTCAATGGGATTGCCGGGAACTGCCACTTAATAACCCTGACTTGGGTTCAGTTATTTGTTGGAGTGAAACAAGACTTAACAAACACGAGTATATTGAGTAACAACGATTACAAACGTCACTGATGGACCGATGGTTTTTTACAATAGCTTCAACTGTTGTGATACGCTTGGATTGGCCACGCGAAAATAGGGAATTGCGCGTAACCGTCACACATAACAACCTGGAACCGTCTTTACCAGGGAGTTAGACCGAAACGCAAACCAGCACAAAGCATAGCTGAACTTGCTTACTCGAAATTCTGAATCTAACTCACGATGAATTTACAACGAGCCGAACTCGCAAATTCATCAAGGAGGGGAAATCTCAAACACTATTGGCTGAGGCGATCCTGCGTAGCCAATCGGAGCGTCGCACGTTGTTTTGGACTAAATACTTATTCTAAGAATCTTAATGCTAAGCTCTCTCAATGAGGCAATTGAACGAAAGCCATAAACACATGATTCCCAAATATGCTAAGTCGGCTTAAGTTCTATTAGAAAATGTATCCATCCGCTTAAAATCCATTAAGGGAAGCTTACAAATTCTTTTCCAATATTAACAGAGGCAAACAAATACGGCAAGATGCAAATTTGACTTTACCACGACCTTTGAATGAGATAGAACAGTTATGACTTGAATTACATGATTAATTATAATCAAAAAGGTTTTGATGCACGCATCTGTGTGAATCAAACACCAGTCAATAACATTCGCTATGCAGATGATACGATGCTCCTTGCCGACAGCCTTGATGACCTCCAACATTTACTAAACAAAGTAAATACCATCAGCCAACAGCACGGTCTTAAATTAAATATCAGTAAAACTAAATTTATGATAAATAGCAAAACGAGAGTCATCGATGCAACGATTCGTATCGGAAACCAGGATATAGAAAGAGTTACACACTTTAGATATCTAGGATGCTGCCCACGGAAGTTTTTTTTCGAAACAAGTTAGATAAAGTATATTTATTTGAAGAATGGTATTTTTAGAACCCAGAAAAAATATAATTTTCAAAATTTTCAAAATAGGAAAGGAAAAAAATAGGCGTACTCATATGAGTACAGTGGGCACAAGTGGCGGTTATGACATTATATTTTTAAAAATGAAAGCACATTCTTAGGTACAAAAAAGTATATTTTCCAAGCTAACTTAGGTACCTATTATAAAACAACATAAATACTAGTGGTTACTGTGAAATTTTATAAAGCATTCTCTCTCAATGCACAACGTAACATTACATTTTATACACTTCCAGCGGGCTCGTAGATGGCATTGACTGCAGCGTAATTGCTTCTCAATTTTCCCTGGGAAATGACCACTTTCTGCTTGTACGATACTTCTGGGAACAGAGGGAGATGGTCTTGTTTTGGTGTAACTAGCCTTTCCAAAACACCTGAGATAATGCCGTGTGACGCTTCGAATGAATGACAACAGGTCAACCTTTTTATTTTCACTGTCTAGTATGTGAATTTTCCAAGCATTGACAAGTGCGATATTTACCATATGGGTAAAAATTGCCCACCACCACTTTTTACCCAGGATTGAGATTCTATAATTGTTAACGCCTTGATCAAGAAGGTCTACTCCTCCCATGGACGTGTTATATTTACGAAACAACTGCGGCTGAGGTACATCAACTTTCTCTTTTTTCGCTGAAGACCAACGTTTGACTTTTGATTGTGGTTCGATTGTGTCGTAGTTGGTTCCCATGGTGACAACACTATCATCCTTCCATTTTACAAATAGTAGAGAATTAGACTTGTCGAACATATATCGAAAATGTCCGCGTTCTTCTTTGTTCATTGAGTTTTTTGGTGGCAACGGGCATTTTTTTGTCCTATTCTCTCTAACTGTTCCCGTTGCTCGAAATCCTTTATCTCGTAACATTTTCAATAAACTATGGGATGTAAAGTAGTTGTCAAAAAATACGGAATGATCTGACGGTTGAGTAACACATTCCAAAAGTTCTAATACAACCTTGGATCCAAGGGGTAATGTGGACTTTGTTTGGCTCTCAGTTGAAATGTTGGATGGTTTTGCACCGCAATAAACGTCAAAATTGTAACAATATCCGGTCGAGCTGCAAAGCATCCATTCTTTGTAACCAAAACGCACTGGTTTTCCTCTAATAAATTGCTTTGCGGAATGGTGGCCAAAGTATCTCACTATTGCTTCATCTATAGACAGATCAGGGTGGAAAATTCCCCACTGTTGGAAGTTTTTATTTAGCATCGTCATCAGAGGTCTGACTTTATACATTTTATCGTTTTTATCCAGATTCGAATTGTCGGTAAAATGCAGGTACTTTTTTATTTCATAGTAACGATTTCGGGACATGGCATTAGATACACACGGTCCTGCTAAATCCTCATCCAAGCTCCAGAACAAACGCTCCCTCGGTAGCTTGTGGTAACCACTAAACATCAGAATACCAAGAAGACCTTGATTTCATCTTCAGTTACAAAAAATGTGTGATCATTATTTTGAGCTGCATATAACATCGATTGCTCTGCAATGTGCTTCAAAATTTCTTTATCGAAAAGTTTCTCAAATGTTGTTACGGGAGTTTCATTACGTGTGCACTCTTTTAGATTATTCAGACGATCAATATACCCATGGGTTTCATTCATTTCTAGGTTGATATCCTCACTCCATATTGGTTCAGGCTCTTTGTCTGTTTTCATTTTTTTTGTGGATTTGAGGAACTCTGAGCCGCTCTAGTCACAAATACAGACAATGGGATATCATCATCATCATCATCAATGTCATAATGGACCTCAATCTCTCCGGGTACATCAGTTGGAAAATGTGCCACATCACATTCATCTTCGTCGATGTCTTCATCGGTTTGGGTGTCCACATCTGGAGGGATAAGTACAACATCTCTATGTTGGTGATTGGAACTTGCAACATCATCAAGAGCAGTACCAAGCTTTTTGTGACGCCTGCCATAGAAAGACGCAGTGCTTATAGATGAACAATCATCAGGATCCATCCCAGTAATCGACCTGTAACACAAAAAATCAAAATAGGTCTTTGACCCCTTATGTGCCCAGTGTACTCATACGAGTACATCGACATAGCATGCTATGCTGCAACTAAATAAAGTAAAATATAGTGCTTTTATATTTGTGATATCCTTGAATACATACCTTACAATGAGGATATGATGACAGAACACAAAATAATTATAGTTTCCTAATCGAAATATCAGCAAAACTAACACCAAAACATGTGCCTGTTTGTTGACAAAGTTAACAGCTGACTTGTGAATTGACAACAACTCCCCCTTCTCGCTAACGTGCAAAACTTGCCTTCCTATACATTGCAGAAACCTCCCATGTGGATGTTTTTTTTTAATGTTAAACGATAGGTGTCACTGGTGATGACATTTATTAACCGTACTCAAACAAGTACAATGGGTACAAATGGGTTTGAAGAGTGGAACTCTGACGAAGAGATTAGGAGTCGAATAGAAATAGCCAGGAACACGTTTTGTAAAATGCAATCGGCGTTATGCAACCGAGATTTAAATATAGAAGCTCGATGGAGGGTCATTAGATGCTACATTTTGTTAACACTTTTATATGGAGTCAAAAGATGGACGCTTAAAAAACGAGCTATGACACGAATCGAGTCATTTAAAATGTGGCTATATAGGAGAATATTACTAACAGCACCATGGGTTGATCAAGTGACTAACAATGAGGTTCTCAGAAGAATGAATAAAGAACAAGAGCTTGTAAAAACAATAAAGAAAAGAAAAGCAGCATACTTTGGCCACATATTTAGAAACACCAAATAAGTAAAGGGTGTTTTTTTTAGAGGGATACAACTTTAAATTGAAATAAAACACAGAAAGATGTTTTTAATATCCATGAAATTGGCTTTATCTGAAAGATAATTTTATGGAATTTATGTTTGAATATGATTTCGGGCATGTGACCGCCGCGGCTGGCGTGTACATGACGTAATCTGGAGGTCCAATTTTCACACACTCTTCGCAGTAAATCAGGCTGGATTTCGGAAATAACGCCTCGAATGTTGGCTTCCAAGTGCTCAATTGTTTCCGGTTTATCGACGTAGACATGCGACTTTACATAGCCTGAAAGAAAATAATCTAACGGCGTCAAATCACACGAAAGAGGTGGCCAGTTAACAGATCCATTTCGTGGATCCATTTTGTGGATCTGTTAACTGGCCACCCCTTTCGAGCGATTTGACGCCGTTAGATTATTTTCTTTGAGAATATGTAAAGTCGCATGTCTATGCCGATAAACTGGAAACAATTGAGCACTTGAAAGCCAAAATTCGACGCGTTATTGCTGAAATGAAATACAGCCTGATTTACTGCGAAAAGAGTGTGTGAAAATTGGACCTTCAGATTACGTCATGTATACGCCAATCGCGGCGGTCACATGGCCGAAATCATATTCAAACATAAATGCCATAAAATTATCTTTCAGATAAAGCCAATTTCATGGATATTAAAAATATCTTTCTGTGTTTTATTTCAATTTAAAGTTGTATCCCTCTAAAAAAACACCCTTTATAACTGGCTACAATTAATTGTTGAGGGAAAAACTGAAGGGAAGCGTGGCATAGGACGCAAAAGATTTTCGTGGCTCAGGAATTTACGTGATTGGTTCAATATCAGACATGCTGGCACCCTTATACTCTTGGCACAAGATAGAGAGGAGTTCCAAATGATGGTCGCCAACCTCCAGTGAAAGGAGTAGGCACCGAAAGAATTAATTACTTACATACTTAGCCGATGGTACAACCCCTAGTGGGTTTTAGCCTCGTTCGTATACTCCTTCCATGGGGCTCAATCCTGCGCAGCTCTTTTCCAGTTCTATATTTCTAGTACCTTTATGCAGAGCTGTACAAGTACCTCAGTCGACGAGAACATTTTTTAAAATGTACTTGTACTTGACGCATTTTAGATCACAAATTGTACTCGAATACATTTTTGGGTACTGGAGTACATTGCACTACGTAATAAGTACATTGATATGTGAGTTCAGTCATGTGGTTGACATGTGTGTTCAACCACTGGCTGTCTTCAATCCCACAAAAAAGTTTACTTGCAGTCTTGTAACTTTTGCAGTGTTGAGGTTACTTCTATTGTTAAGTAAATGATGGTATCATTATACGAAGTTCTGAGTCATATTCTAATCACCCCAGCTACTTCGCATTTGCGTTTTATAAAAAGTATAGCGTTGACCTGAATGTAGGTAGAATGCATAATTATAAACACATTAAATTACTGTTTTATTTAATGTTTTCCAGCATACACAATTTTCGATATACAGTACAATATAGAAAAGTTCCTTCATTTTAATTATCTCCATTTTCTAATTACCTATAGTCCCTTTCTTAAAGAACCATTTGACATACTTTCATATACTAAGTCCGTTAGGATAGCCTTTACGGCTGAGCCAAAGAATTTGTGAGACAAGCTCGAAGAGCGAGTCGAATAATACTGGCAAGGTAGTAAAGGCCCTAACGGACGTGTATTGTACAATAGTTTTTGTAATACCTACATAGAATTCGGTCATACCTATCTTTTTTAATTTATTTTCATCAAACGCTAGATTTGTGTAATAACGTTTTAAAATGATTGAGAGTGCGTAGGACGTTGCAACTGTTGTTTATAAATGTCATTTATTTTCAATTTTGTGTATGCCTGTAAGCAGGTGACAAACGTCACTTTGACATTTGGCACACAATTTAGCAGGCCATGGTCTTTACGGACACTTTTTACGGCCGGGCCGTAAAGAGGTTGCTTACGTAGTAGTAAACAATCCTTAAAGAAATATTTAACAAGTAGGTATTACAAAAAAATATTTGCAGGATAGACAATACATATTAATATACAGTGTGTCTCACCGGCTATGAGACATAGCAAAATTAACATTGGGAAATTATGTAAGGATCAAGTATTGCTTTGGCCGGATCGAGAATTGTGATCGGTTAGAAGTGAAACAATCATTGAATTATTTTGTTGTCACATCTGTGCTTTAGTTTCTAATTGCGGGCAACTTTAAAATTTGCTGTCCCAATACAAATTTTATTAATATTCATTGGACTGTAAAATATTCCTGTTTTGTTATCAAAACTGCTGTCTGTTGGTATGCCTAGAATTCGTTCACTAATCTTACTTTCTAATTTTTATGCGCGCGCAGTAAATTTGGCACTGTCAAATTTGCGTGTTTAACTTTTCATAAATAAAGAAATTAAATAACTTTCGCCTTATTTGTTTATCTTTATACGTACGTATTTTATGTAAAAACAGCCATTTTCAAGAATAACACCACACTTGGTGAATTTATTTGGTAAGAATTCGTATTGCTATATCTTATTTATTAATAATTGTAGTACGACCTTGCTACTTTTAGGTTAAGCTGAAAAAATTGTTTTCTCTGATGAAGGCAATAAGTTTATTGTAGAGGCTGATTTTTGTTCTGGAGAAAGTGATGAAAATTGTGTTTGGATATATTCATTTCTATCTTATCAACAATTTGCAAAACAGTTTCCTAACGTCGTAGTGCCACGTTCCGTGGTAGTAACGGCAAATGTACAGGGACACCACCTAATCTGTGGTCACTGAAGACATTTTGCAACATATTAAAGATCGAATAACCACGAGTCCTAATAAATCTCTAACACATTTGTCAGCTCAAACAGGTAAATTGACATGTAATGGTGTTCTTTAATAATTAAATTATTGTACATTAATTTTTTGTAGGCGTTTTGTACAGATCCTGTCCTGTTAAAAAGGTGTGCAAAAAATGCTGCATATTATGCACCATTAGATGATTTCCGCTACACAAGAGCTATTGTTATTGCAATAAATACCATCACACCAAGAATATTGGCCAATGTGTTTAACGATAAAACGTAGGGTTAACATGTAATTAGAATATGATCGAAGCCATTTTGTGGAATTTCTGTGAAAAATAATTATGTAAATGCTGAAATTATTAATTTACTAACAAATTTACATGTTTTTTAAATGTTACTTGAATACGTATGCCATTGTAATTAAGCAAGGTGCCTGACATGTAGTAAACGGACACACGAGAGAGGTTAAGTATTTATGTATAACTGTAAACAATGTATTTTATAATAAAAAGTTTTGCCCTGTATTCTGTGGTTTTGTTCAAGAAAAAATTGTTAATTTAAAGTAAGACAAACAATGGTATACCCAAAAACTGTATTTTTAAAATAAAATAATGGAAAGAAATTACAAATATGTTTTACGAATTTTATAACAGAAAACGGAGATTAACTAATTAATTAAATGCTCAAATGTGTTTCCATTCACTACTAAACAGTGACTAAGTCTGTCGTAACAGTTGCGACGTACATTTAACATTTGAGGTGTTACATTAAAACATGCTTCTATAATAGAGTCTTTAAGGGAATCTAAATTTGCATGTCGTCGCAAGCTATAAATTTTTGATTTTAGGTGGCCCCATAAATAAAAGTCATGCGATAAATCTGGTGATCTCGGAGGCCATCCAACAGGACTACCACGACCAATCTACCTATTTGGGAATATTTCATTTAAATGGTTCTGGACTTCTCGAGAATAGTGGGCGGGGGCTCCATCGTGCTGGTACCACACGGTATTAATGTCAGCTACTGCCGTAATAGTAGGAACTATTCAAATAAACTGTGCTATTAAGCCTATTTTCTATAAAGAATGGTCCAATTAAATTATCGCTTAACATTCCAACCCATACGTTAACAGTTTGTCGATACTGTGAATGAGTGTGAGCCTTCACATGGAGATTCTCTTGGCTCCAATAAAGATAATTTTGATGATTTGGCTCCCCATTTGAAGTAAATGTGCACTCGTCGGTAAAGCAAATGTTTGTTTAAGAAATTGTTATCTGCATTGCACTTATCCAACATTAATTCACAAAAGTCACTTCTTTTTTCACTGTCTCCTGCTAATAGTTCTTGCTGCATTGAATATTTATAAGCACCATATTTGTGCTTTTTTAGGGTGCGGTGAACGTAGGAACGAGATACTCCTAGCTCACCTGCTATTTTTCGCACAGTTATGTTAGGATTGCCTTCGACAGCCCCCAAAATACCTATTTCGTTATTCAGATTTAGATTTTCATTATTTTCATCCTTCCTTTTTTTGCAAAAATTATTGACACATCCAGTTTCTCGGAATCGTTTTACAATTCGCGCTACTGTGTCCTTGGAAGGAATTGGCCGATCATTGTAGTACACACTAAAAAGATCTGAAGTTCTTCTCAAGCTGTTACCCGGCTAAATTCCAGGAAACTATTTGGATTTATTCGTCTGTAGTGTAAACATTCATTGTAGGTAAATGTATCACTTATTATAAATGATCAACTACGTGGATAACTTTAACATTATTTGATGTTATTATTCTACACAGATTTGCTTAAATAGCTCAAATAACTTTGATTAAGTATTTGACAGAATTAATATTTTCTTTTGTTTTGCCTAATTAAACAGCATCTATAGATCATAGCCCTAGTTGATCCTTATATACTTTTCCAATGTTAATTTTGCTATGTCTCATAGTCGGTGAGACACACTGTATATACGAGTACATCACCTAGCCTAAACAATACCTATACATTAAATATAGGATTCGACAACAGTGTTTTATTATTCCTTTATTATCACTAGCTATTGCATTCTTCTATATTCAGTACTCTGAACTTGAATAGGTACAAGTACTTATCGTTGTTTACTTGTAATTAGTACTTGAAGCAGCTCTCCCTCTATGTCTTTTAACCATCTTGATTTTGGTCGACACCTTCATCTACCAAAGATTGGTTTCCAATACAGTATTGTTTGCGAGTTGGTCCTACTTCTCTCCGTCCTTGGGGCATAACCTACCCACTGCAGCATTTCGCATTTTAATAAAACGCACAATATCCTCGCCTTGCTCTATTTTGTTCAATTCTGTGTTGGTCATTCTTCTTGGTGCTCCTTGATCGAAAGCCGGCACGCATATTTTTCTTTGAATTTTTCTTTCGGCACATCTCAGCTTTCCTTGTTCATGTTGCTCTTCAGAGACCACGATTCGCCACTGTAAAATATTATTGGTCTTATCAAGGTTCGGTATATTTTTATTTTTGAGGACCTATTTGCAGCTTTCTTTGTTAATGTTTTTGTAACTCCTGTTACTAGACTGGATTCTTCTAGCAATTTCCTAACCTGGATGGGATCTCATATGTAAAACATAGGTTGTGATATGTTGGTGTTGCTTTGTACTTAAACGGAGCAATTATAAGGCTTCTCTCCTATATGAGTCCTTATATGTCTAACTAAATTGCTATGATTTGCTGTTCTGTGTTCACAAACAGAGCATATAAAAGGTTTCTCTCCTGTATGAGTTCTCATATGTTTAACTAAACTACTTTTCATTGCTGTTTTGTATTCACAATCTGAGCAACTATAAGGCTTCTCTCCTGTATGAGTCCTCATATGTAAAACTAAATTTCTTTTATCTGCTGTCCTGTGATCACAAAAAGAGCAAATAAAAGGCTTCTCTCTTGTATGAGTCCTCATATGTAAAACTAAACTACTTTTAACTGCTGTTTTATGTCCACAAACCGAGCAAATATAAGGCTTTTCTCCTGTATGAGTCCTCATATGTAAAACTAAATGACTTCTATCTGCTGTTCTGTGTTCACAAAAAGAGCAAATAAAAGGCTTCTCTCCTGTATGAGTCCTCATATGTAAAACTAAACTACTTTTATCTGCTGTTTTGTAATCACAAACCGAACAAAAATAAGGCTTCTCTCCTGTATGAGTCCGCATATGTGAAACTAATCTACTTTTAACTGCTGTTTTGTAATCACAAACCGAACAAAAATAAGGCTTCTCTCCTGTATGAGTCCTCATATGTGAAACTAACTGAGGTTTCTGGGTTACTGTGAATCCACAAACAGAACATCTATAAGGCTTCTCTCCTGTATGAGTCCTCATATGGGCAATTAAATGAGTTTTATATGCTGTTCTGTATCTGCAAACAGAACAAATATAAGGCTTCTCTCCTGTATGAGTCCTCATATGTGTAACTAAATTAGTTTTCTGCGTTACTTTGAATCCACAAACAGAACAAGCATACGGCTTCTCTCCTGTATGAGTCCTCATATGTGAAACTAACTGAGGTTTCTTGGCTACTTTAAATCCACAAACAGAACACGTGTAAGGCTTCTCTCCTGTATGAGTCCTCATATGTGTAACTAAATGACTTTTATTTGCTGTTCTGTATTCACAAATAGAGCATATAAAGGGCTTCTCTCCTGTATGAATTCTCATATGTTTAACTAAACTACTTTTCACAGCTGTTTTGTATCCACAAACCGAGCAAACATAAGGTTTCTCTGCTGTATGAGTCCTCATATGTGAAACTAAATGACTTTTATTTGCTGTTCTGTGTTCACAAATAGAGCATTTAAAAGGCTTCTCTCCTGTACGAGTTCTCATATGTTTAACTAAATTAATATTTTCTATTTTTTCTTGTTTGATGTACAGCTTTATATCAAAATTTTCACTATTTTCCATGTTCTGTGATAAGCAAGATGCAGTTCCTGCAGAACTACAAGAATTATTATCCATAGTTTCTTGTTTAATGTTCATTATGTGTATTTAAACGTCAGAGCACCTTTCAATGATACTCCATCAATGAAATGGAAATATCTTCACACCTGCAACCAAAAGAGATGTTATTAAGCTACTATGAACATACTACTATAGAGGCGTTGCACACAGTACATATTTTTTGATATGGAGTTGAGTTTTGCAAAGCAAAGTGAACGGACACGAACGTGCGAGCGGCGATAAATAACTCCGTAAATCGAGTATTATCACACAAAATACGTTGCGTTTAAAAAAACTAAATTAAATATTAGTGATCAAAGGTTGGCTAAGTGCAAGTATTCTAAAATATTAAGTGAAATTAGTGCGTAATTAGTAGACTAAGAGTAAGTGTAGGAGTAGATATAAGGAGGAAAATATTGTAAATTAAACAGAGACGATAAACAAATGCGAGATAACTCGTGATATCTAAAGAACATACAAATGAACAGCAAACTGGACGGTGTTATTAACGAAAGAAGCGAAAATACAAGAATATGGAAGAATTACTACAGAATATCAAACTTGGAAAAATGGACACGCGTATTGAACGCATCGAAAAAAGTATTGATTCATTATACGACGAAATACCGGAAATAAAGTTAGAAAATGCTAACCTAAAAAAAGAAAATGAAACCTTGAAAAAGCAACACACAGAACTTGAGAAACGAATAAAGATAATGGAACAAGAAATACGTAAAAACAAAATCATTGCACAAGGAATTAAAGAAATGGAAACCGAATTAGATTTTAAGTATTAAAAGCAACATGTGGAAAACTCTCAACGAAATAGGGATCGAAATAAATATGGAAAATGAAACACGAGAAATAATAAGAATAGGGAAAAAACTGCAGAATAGAGCTACACCAAGCCCAATATTAACCCTTAACCACTGACATGGATGTTTCAGGAAGTAGACACTGACGTGCGGTACGTCATACCGTTTTCTATTATTCTTTGTTTTTAATGCTAATCTGTCCTATATTACTGTATTTGTTTTTTACACCAATTACTGAATTATTCTTCACGCTTCTGTAGAATACAATACGACTCAAAATAAAATTAACTTAATTTTTTCGAAAAAATTATAAACGCATATTAAAAGAAATGTTGGACATTGCCAAAACCCTGTATAAACTGAATTACAGCAAAACTTGAGTACTGGTCACTATAAAATGGTAAAATAATGTTTAAAGTAACAGATTAATGATATTAATTTTAAAAAAGATTAGAATAGAAAATATTGACAATAATTGCACTGCTTTTAACTATACCAACTATAGGAACGTAGTCACTGACATGCAGTACGTGATACCGCAATAAAACTTTACGTCAACGTAATTAAAAAACTAAACGCATACTGAAACTGCAGCAGTTGACAATATGTACAGTTACACACCACTTGAAGGTACACAGATGGTTTTCTAGGAATCTTTTATAAAACTCGTTTTACAACAGAATGTATTTTTAGAGCGGTATAGCATACCGCATGTTAGTGGTTAAGGGATAATAGAATTCGTGTCAGGGAGCAAAAAAATGGAAGTTTTAAAAGTCGCAAAACAGCTTAAAGGTAGTGACATATGGATATCATAAGACTATAGTAAGCAAGTACAAGAACCAAGGAAATAACCGACTCCATATATGAAAGAAGCTAAATCAAAAGGATATAAAGCAATTCTAAGCCATAACAAGCTAATAATAACCGATGAAAATCAAACAATGAGACAAAACTATTATGGAAACATTGGAAATACGAGGGAAGAAGAAAGAAGGAAAAATGGCAAAACGGTAAGTCAGAGATAGCCGATAAACGGAAATGAAAAGAAAGTATGGAACGAGTGAAGAAGATTAGTTACTTTAGTATAAAATCAAAAAACTGACAACTACAGAAAAAGGGATGGATCAAATGATGACGATCAACGCAAAGAAAAAAGGCAATGCAATAGAGTTGAAGATAAAGCAAAATACGAGATCGATACACGTAAAATTATACACAGAAACATAGAAATACAAATAAAAACAAAGAAAATAGGCGTGGAAAAAAGGAACGTGGATTGTAAGAAGTAGTATGGCGAAAAAAGACGACCTTATAAAAGAAATGATACAACAAAACAAAGCAATACTCGGAATTACGGAAACAAAAAAGGAAAGGTATTGGGTTAAAAAAAATACATAAAGGATACTGGATGTATTGGTCCGGAGTTGATGAGAAAGAGAGAGTAAAGGAAGGAGTCGGGTTAATAAATAAACTAAATAGACAAAATGACATGATACAAGAAGAATATGTAAATGAAAGACTATTAACTATAAAAATAAAACTGGTAGACGAAAAAATATGGACAATATATTATAGCATATGGGGAAAATAAAGACGCAAGAAAAGAAGAAAAGGATAAATTCTTCAGCGAGTTACAAAAGCAAATAGACGGTGGGGAAGAAAATCTAATAATAATGCGAGATCTAAACGGTCGAGTTGGAAATAAGAATAAAAGAAAAGAAGAATATATGGGCAAAGAAGGAGAAGAGACATTAAATAATAACGGCGAAAGAATCATAGAAGTATGTATTAAAAATAATTTAACCATAACAAATAAAAAATTCAAACATATGAACATACATAAATACACAAGAGTATC
>CALNHX010008703.1:0-57597 GCA_940337035.1 Agriotes lineatus
TTAGCCGACGCAAAAACTTTTTCTGGACGCTTGCGATACTTTCACTATGTACCCCATTAAGAGGATTCCATACAGTGGTGCAATACTCTAATTGGGAACGTACCAGCGTGAAATAAAAAAATAAAAACGACTGAGGTTTTCGAAATGGTCGACTGGTTCGAAATACGAATCCTAGCATGGAATATGCTTTGTTGACAATATTTTCGATATGTCGATCAAAGTGAAGCTTCGAGTCAAAGAGAATACCTAGGTCTCTTATGCTGTCGACACGCTCGAGGTAATAGTGACCAACTTGGTAATTATGGTCAATAATTTTAATGTTTTTAGTGAAAGTAATTTGTTTACATTTACTGTAACTAAGAAAGATTTTTTTTTTTTTAATATGTGTATTTTAGCAGCTCAGCATTATAATGCTATACATGCTAGGTATGACATTTCAAGTAATTAAACAACATTTACATGACATTAAGAGGCTATTATTACTCTAAAGCTGAATTATTCATATTTTCAAGACAGACTTTTGTAACAATTTACAATTTACGAGTTAACTACTGTCGATGTCTTCATCTGATAAAATTATATCCTGTGGCACCCGTCTTTTGAGACGTCTTACCGGTGGAGGAGTGTTTAAATGATGAGTTAGAGCACTGGGACAATCATTTATCTTCGCAAAGAATAATTCGGCACTTGATCGTATAAAGTCTTTGACATGGGCGATTTGTAGTTCTTTGTGGAGTTGGTTATTTCTTACGAACCAGCTAGCGTTGCAAATAATGCGTAGAACTTTGTTCTGCATAACTTGAACTTTATTTAAGTGTACGTTGGTGGCTGTTCCCCAGACTGTTGAGCCATACATGATGATGGGGCGTATAAGAGATTTATAGAGAAGTATGGAGCACTTGATTTTTAAAGATGATTTGCGGTTGATAAGTGGATAGAGTTGGGTAAGTCTTGTGTAGCATTCGTTGAGTTTCTTGTTTATATGATAACCCCATGTCAGCTTCCTGTCGAGATGAAGGCCTAGATATTTGACTGCATTGTCCTTTGAGTTCCAAGGTATTGGAGTTCCGTTTACTTGTAGCATTGGAGGATCTGCAGGTCGCCTTAATGTGAATATTTTTGCCTGGCACTTCGAGGTGTTAAGTTTGATTTTCCATTTGTGGCACCATTCTTGGTATATATCGATTGCCATTTGGAGGTTATTGGCTGCTTCAAGAATATCGGCGTTTTGTGATATAAGTGCGGTATCATCCGCATACATGGCCAGGTTAACGTTGTTGAATTGAGGTATGTTGTGAGTATATATGTTATATAACGTAGGTCCTAAGATGGATCCTTGCGGGACACCAGCACATATGTTGTTTAGATACGAGTATTGTGAGTTTAGTCTAACTTTAAATGTTCTAGACGTGAGAAAAGAGGCGATTATTCGAGTGAGATATGCAGGAAGATTAAGTTGTATTAGTTTATAGATCAAGCCTTCTAACCAGACCTTATCGAAGACCTGAGCTACGTCGAAGAAAGCGATCACTGTATGCTGCTTGGTTTCGAATCCGTTGGATATAATATTGGTAATTCTCAATAGTTGGTGAGTTGTCGAGAAATTTCTGCGAAAGCCATATTGGGTGTCCGGTATGATGCTGTTATCATTTATGAAGCTATTTAGGCGATGCTGTATAATTTTTTCAAATAACTTGGATAGAGTGGGCAGCAAGCTGATAGGTCTGTAGTTGTTAGGAGAAGTTTTGTCCTTCTGTGGTTTGGGAAATAGAATAATTTCGGCCTGCTTCCAGGTGTTAGGAAAGTAGCCCAGTCTGAAACAACTATTAAATAGGTTGGCTAGGAAAGCAAGTGCTTTTTGGGTTAGGTTTTTAAGCACGCTATTAGGCACTAGGTCGTGTCCTGGTGATTTCCTAAGAGGGAGATTTTTAATATATTCCTTAATTTCACGAGGGGAAGTTGACTGAAAATTTTCAGTGACTTCTGGAAT
Source organism: Agriotes lineatus (assembly GCA_940337035.1). Lineage (NCBI taxonomy): Eukaryota > Metazoa > Arthropoda > Insecta > Coleoptera > Elateridae > Agriotes > Agriotes lineatus. The sequence continues at coordinate 1,991 of CALNHX010008703.1, forward strand.
GGTGCTGCGTGCAATTCGTTCTACTTCTTCGTGTTCGTGCTCGAATTGTGGCTGCGAGAGGTTGGGCTTGAAAACTTCTTCTAGGTGTTGAGCAAATAGGTGGCATTTAGCTTCGTCGCTTTCATAGTTGACTCCGTTGTCTTTTAGGGTTGAAATTTCTTCCCGCTTCCGTAGAAGTCTCTTGGTTGTAATCCACAGAGAGTTGTCATTGGGGTTAATTTCTGAGATGTATTTTTGGTATGAGGATATTCGGAAATTATCAAGTTCGAGCTTTACCTGATGGGTGAGTCTGTTAAGTTCTTGTTTGTGGTGGTGATTTCTTGTTCTCATCCATAGTCTTCGCACACGACTTTTTTTCTTGATAAGGTTTAAGATATATCTTGGTGGTTCGGCATGTGTTATATGATGTTTATTCTTTCTAGAAGTTGTTGCGGAATGTACTGCGTTAGTTACTGCATTTGTGAATGATCTAACGGAGGTGTCAATGTCGCTATTGTTTATGATTTGTTTAATAGATAGGTTTATGTTTAGGTGACTTTGGAAGCTTTCCCAGTCGATTTTTCCAGAAATTAATCTAGGGAAAACTTGGTGCGGACTTAATACGGTGTTAGTGGAAATAATAACGGGTAGGTGGTCGAATTCAAGTTCGCATATCACTCTTTGTTCCAAAGGCGTTGATATGTTTTTTAATAGACTAATATCCAGTACATCCGCTTGGTGATTTGAGTTGTATGGTATGTGTGTTGGTTCAGGTGGAGCCATTACGTGTACTGCTAATTTTGATGTGAGTTTATGAAGCTTTAATCCGTTGGGATTATTGACCCTGCAGCCCCAATAGGTGTTCTTGCTGTTTAAGTCTCCTAGCAGTATTGTAGCAGTTGGACTTGAGAACAGAGAAGATATGTCATTGTTGTTTAATTGTAAGTGCGGTGGTTTATAAGCAGATATGATGATTAATTCGTTACCACTCTCAAGTTTGGTCTTGATGGAGACAGCCTCGATAGATGCGAGATCTGGGAGATCGACTGGATGATGTTGTAACTTATTTCTGATGATTATTGCAACGCCGCCGCCTGCGTGGTGAGCTTCTCTATCTTTTCTATATGTATTATACCCCCTTATCCGTAGAGGCTCGCTGTTGATTAAATGGGTTTCGCTAATGCAAGCGATGTCTATGTTGTATCTTGTCAGAAACAGAGTAAATAGATTTTGTTGCCTCTTGATGCCGTTGGCGTTAAAATTTAGAAGCGTTAACTTGTGAAGAATTTTGTTTGAATTATTTGCCATTGCTGAAGTAGCCTGCTATGGCTTTGGAAATGAGATCTGTGATGAGTGGTTTAATGGATTCTAAGATCTGATTTAGAATTGTACTAATAAATGAATTGTCAATGTTGTTTGGGTTGGGAGAACTGAAGTTGCTAGTGTTGTAGGAGTTTCTAAGTGAATGTGCATATGAATTGTATTGTGTAGGGGAATTCGGCAATCTCGGAATTTTGGGAGAATTGTTAAGATAATTTTGAGGAGCGATTGGTCGGTTATTGCTTCCAATTTTTATATTTTTGTAGTGAGGGCATCCTTTATAGTTAGCTGAATGAGGCCCGCCGCAGTTCACACACGTGGGTTTTTCTTCGCGTTGCTTCTTGCACTGGTTGTATAGGTGTTCTCCGGCACATTTAACACAGCGGGGTGGCAAACGACAATAATTCTTCGTATGACCGTATCGTTGACACCTAATGCATTGCGGGATCATTTTTGGTCTTCGTCGGGGTTCGACTGATATGATTGAATAAAGCAGCTTGTCTAGTTTGAAAATTCCTTTTCCGGCTTCATTGTTGGTCAGCTGCACTGCACATAAAGGCATTGGAACTTTATCTTTATTAAGAAGGCGAGTGACGGTCTGAACGGGATAAGTTTTGCATAATTCATTGAATATTTCTTGAACAGTGAGAGAAGTGGGCACATTGCGAAAAACGACATTTAAGGTTTCTTCAGCGGGGTTATGATATGTGTGATACGGCGTGTTGTTATCGGTGTAGAATTTTGTTAAGTTGCGATAATCGTCAGCTGATGTAAGGTTGATTTTTAGGCCGTCGGTTTTATGTTGAGTGGTGAATTCTTTAACTGTTAAACTTTTAATGTCATTTACAATTGCTTGATAATTATTTACATCGTGTAAAAATATTGGTGGTATTTTTGTTTCTTGTGACTTTTCGTTGTTGTCGTCCGTCAGCTGTTGCTCAGCTTGTTTAGGCAAATAGTATCTGTTTTTTGATAACGGAGCTATTTCGCTACATATATACTTTTTGTGGTACTCACTGACAGCTGTTAATTTTCTTTTTGTTGACTTGGGCTCCGTAATGTTGGCCATGGATTGATAATAACTCCCAGGTGTGGGAGCGCCGATAAACGTAGAATAGCAGTAAAACTGATATTTACAAACACAGTGTCGCTAGAAATCACGGGCGCGTCCGCACTCGGCGTTCGCACTAACTCGACTAAGAAAGATTTTATTTTGGGTACAAACCTCTCCAAATCACGCTGGATGTAGACAGTCGTTGAGACACCGAACAGTGGCAAAGAATTTTATGTCATCAGCATATAAGAGGAGAGAACAGTGTTCGAAGCATTTGACTACGTCGTTGATAAATAATATGAACAGGAGTGGGCCGAGAATGGAGCCTTGCGGCACACCTGAGGTTACCGCTTCCCAGTTCGAAATGCGTCCACAAACGGACACAGCTTGTTGTCTATTTTTTAAATACGAAACAAACCATCTCAGTAAGTTACCTCGAATTCCATTAAAAATAATCTTTTCTTATTAAAATGAGGTGATCGACTTTGTCAAAGGCTTTTTAAAATCACAGTAAATTGCTTGATAGCTACAGTCCATGTTGTGAAAAAGGAAGTTTGAATAAATGAGCAAGTTACTAGTGGCAGATTTACCTTTAACAAAGCCGTGCTGCTGTTCAATAATTTGCGATGATAAAACAGGATATATACAGTCATGAACCAGCCTCTCCAGAAGTTTAGGTAGGTTAGATAAAATAGAAATTGCCCTGTAGTTTTCAACTTTTTGACGGGAGTCGCATTTGTGAACTGGGATGATGTAGGCCAATTTCCACGTATCAGGAAAGGTGCCTTGCTCTAAACACCTATTAAAAATTAAAGTGTGTGGAATGTACAGGGAGCAAGCAATCTGTCTAAGAAAGTAAGGAGGGATTCGGTCTGGTCCTGCGCCCTTGTTGATATCTAGTGACTTTAATCCCTTTAGGACTTCTAGTTCATCTAAAACAATTTGATGAATGGTCGCTAACCCAGAATCGTATGCTCCCTGTGCCAACTGATCGTCTATAGAGGATTGTTCAAATGTGGATTTGAAGAAGGTGGAAAACATGTTACATATGTTTTGTGCATCATGGATTTACGCTCAGCGAACGACATAACACTGGGATATCCATCAGAAGATTTCAGTGATGACACGTAAGACCAAAAGCTTTTAATGTTTGATTGCATAGATGTTTCTACAGTGTCGAAGAATGACTTGTGACATTTTTGTGCTAATTTTTTAAATCGGAAGTGTAAAAATGAATATTCCCTATAGGCCGAAAGATTTTGTAAATCTTCCATTTTAACTACCGCTTGCTTTTCTTCCTTGATAACTTCTTCCTCCGTTGAGGGGTCGTTAAATTCGCTTTCCCAGTCTATACAATTAATTTTGACATTGATAGCATTGTATTCACCCTTGCTGTAGTTTGGTCTCCGGGGTTCTTTATTTTTTAATTTGGTTGGAGGCACAATTAAGAGATCCAGCACTAAAGCAGGGTGATGTATGTCCTCAGGAAGAAGAGGGTCACTACTGCGCACAAAATTAACTTCGCGATTGCAGAAAACAAGATCGAGATATTTGCCATTTTGGTTTTGTATACAGCTATACTGATGTAAATTTATATACGACATAGTTTGCAATAAAGCACTAGAGCAACCTGCATTCGAAGATGAGCTAATGTCAGCGATGCCCTGAATGCATCTGCAAGGGAAGGTCCAAGAGATAATGGGTAAGTTAAATCACCAAATAAACATATAATGCTACCATCTTTAGTTAAGACTTGCTCGAGATTTTTGAGAAATATCTGTGAAGCAGGGTGTATGTAAGCAGCACATGTAACAACGTTTAGAGAACTCGTAGCTATACTGATGAATACTTCCTCAACCTGTGTCTTCTCCCAGCCGCTTTGGCGAGTCGTTAAGAGTTCTTTGCGTACTGCTACCAGCACTCAGCCTCCATCCATTTTACAAGTAAGCACACGGTCTCTATCTCGTTTGAATACCGCATATCGTGGATCTATAAATTCTGCCTCATTCACATTTGCTACAAGCCATGTTTCAACGAGAACAATCACATCATAATTATTTGCTAATATGTTCATAAGAAGCTCCTAAGTTTTAGTCCTAAAACCACGACAGTTCTGATAGTAAACGGATAAGGGTGATGAAGTCATTTTGATAATAAAAATAACAATATTGATGGAAAAATATGTTTAGCTACCATCAGCTTATTGCGAGTGCAGCATACGATGAAAAGGAAAAACAAAATAATTTTGGAGTTGTTCCATCTTAGCAGGAGCGATGTAGTTGTTAGTTTCGTATAGTGTTTGCACATTACATAGTAGATCACATATATGCGATTGGGATACAAGATTGAATCAAGACGAGAAACTACAAGTATTACAGCAGTACATGACAAAATACAGAGCAATGTGTGTAGGTTGAAGTTACATGGTGCTAAATTTAATAGCAGAAATACAGTATCTAAGCAGCAGAATGTAACGGGATAGTTCTATTCTGTAATAAAACAAAGTAATGACATGATGTAATATAGTGAACATACATTGGCGCATGCAATGACAGAAAAAGTGAGATCAGGTTATTTTCTTCAAAACATGACACGAGGTATAACACTTGTACAACTATAATTATAATTAGAAAGTTAACAGGATTATAGTAAATGACTCATAATAATATTGTACTACGAACAGCAAAAATCCGCAGGCATACAATAGCGTAAGTAGTTGTTTTTATGCGATACCGGTACAAAACGGAGTGCTTATAAATGATATTGTTACGAGCATGATCATTGCCGTTTAGTGAGAGGTGCCATAAGATGCAAGACATTTTTAGAGTTACAGCAAACAATAGCATGGTTATCGTATGGATGAGTTTGGTCAGGCGAGCAGGCTGTGGAAGTCACAGTCTGCTTAGGTCACTTTCTCGGCGGATAACTACCACACGTGAGTGATCATCCCTCTTTGCCAAAATACTTGCATTACGCACCCATACATACTTCTAATTTTTGGCGCGGGCATCGGCGCGGGTTTTGTTATTAACAAACTGTTAACCGTGCAACTTAAGAGCTGATATAAGCTGAGCCACGTTTTACATTAGATAATATGCTACCGCCGCGAATAAACGTGCATACCATTATATTAATAATAATAATAATTTATTTAGTTTCCACAGATACAGACATACTGATACATTACAGTGCAAAAAAGGATTTAAACAAGTATAAAAGAAAATAAATATCATCAAAGAAAATAAATATACATCTTCAAAGAAAATAAATATATACTTACTATCAAAGAAAATAAATATATAAAGGGTTTTCCAATAAGAACGATATGATTTTAAAATGAAATAAAATAGGAATGATTTCAGATATAACCACACTTTTTATATTATCTTAAAGTACAATCGATAACGTTTATGTTTTGAATAGCACGTCGTTTAAATGTCCACCTCGGCTTCGTGTACACGAGTGAATTCGACGAATTGAATTTTCGACGACTTTGTGCAATAAATCGGGCGTAATCTCACGAATGCAGCGTTCAATGTTCAATCTCAAAGCATCAAGTGTTTGTGGCCTGTTTGCATAAACCTTAGATTTTAAATAACCCCACAAAAAGTAATCTAAAGAAGTCAAATCGCAGCTTCTTGGAGGCCAGGGAACAGTGGAATTCCTTGAAATTGTCCTTTCTCCAAAATTTTCTTGCAGTATGGCGATAGTGCCGTCTTGCTGAAACCACATAACTTCTAAATCAAGCGCATTCAAATTTGGCCATAAAAAATTTGTCAACATCTGTCCGTATCGTTCACCATTCACTGTAACTGAATCTCCAACCTCATTTTGGAAAAAAAATGGTCCAACGATACCACCATGCCATAAACCACACCATACAGTTACCTTCAGGGGATGCAAAGGCTTCTCGTGAATCTGTTGTGGATTGTTTTTACACCAAAAACGGCAATTATGCTTATTTACGTAACCACTTAACCAAAAATGAGCTTCATCTGAAAAGATAATTTTTTCCGCAAAATTGCGATCCCTTTCAAGTCGTTCCAAACTCCAAGCAGCAAATTCGCGGCGCCGACGATGGTCCAGTGGCGTAAGTTCTTGGGTCAAAACAATCTTATACGGGTGTAAATTTAAATCTTTTTGCAAAATTCGCCAAGTTGTTGTTTTTTTCAGTCCTAACTCTTGAGCACGACGAGGAATTGATAAATTTGGATCTTCTTCAACACTAGCTCTTATAGCAGCAATATTCTCAACAGTTCTGGCATTTCGGCGTCTTACTGGTGTTTTTACATCGTGAAGAGTAAAATTACTTTCAAATTTCTTAACGATGCGACGAATGAAAAGCACAGATTATTTAAACCAAAGTTTTCGCGAAGTGCGCGAAAAGTGTTCACATAAGAACCACGATTTTCGTAAAATTTTTGGACAATAACCAAACGTTCTTGGAGCGAGTATTTAGCCATAATAAATTGTTAGAGTTTAGTGAACATAAATAACAACTAGTGACAGGTATAACTTTATTACCATGGATACACGTTGCTTCTAAATGATATTTTATTGAATAAATAAGAAGGACATTTTTCAGTAATTATTTTATGATATAGACAAGCAGCACCCAACATTCTTCTGTTGTCCATATTAAGCCATGACAATTCCGACAGCTTATGAGACACGTGGTCATATTTTCTGATACCATATATCAAACGTATACATGAGTTCTGAACTCGTTGTATTCTTAGGAGGTTTCCTTGGCAATGCAAGATCCATAAATTTGAAAGCAATAATTAAAATGAGAGAGTACTAGAGCATCGCAGAGCTGAGCTTTAATTTTATATGAAATGTAATGCCTATGGGGGTAGATTTATTTCAGATTAACATAACCTTTTTTAATACAATTTGTTACTTGGGTGTTATATTTAAAACTATTATCTATAACAAGACCAAGATTTTTTGATTCATCTTTAACAGGGATTAGTTTATTATCAATATTTAACCTTACTAGAGGCTTCAGATTTTCCGCTCTTTGTTTATTATCAAACACCATTACTACAGATTTCAGAGGATTAATTATCAAACAGTGATCCAATGATAGGGCTGAAATTGCATTTAAATCGGCTTGAATTTCACTCAAGGCCTGCTGACCATTATCGTACTCAAAAGAGTGGTACAACTGCGTATCATCAGCGTACATATGCATAGAACAAGTTTTTACAACTTTAAAAAATGAGTGTGTGTATATAGTAAAGAGTAAGGGGGCAAGAATGGACCCTTGTGGCACACCAGTAGGTACTAATCTGTACGCTGACGATCCACATGGCAATTTCACACTCTGTACCCTGTTAGACAAATAACTTTGAATAAAAGCGACCGCAGTATGATGAAGACCTATGTATTTTAAAATAGACAGTAAAATATCATGATTAATGGTATCAAAAGCTTTGCTAAAATCTAAAAGTGTTAAAACCGATATTTTATTTTGATCACCAGCTTTCATTAAGTCGTCAGTGACGCTCAATAAAGCAGTAGCACAGCTATGACCAGCTCTAAAACCAGATTGATTTATAGGTAAGACATTATGTTCATTTAGATAAGATCGTAGCTGTGAATTTATTACTTTTTCTAAGATTTTTGAAAAGGCAGGGAGAATACTAATTGGTCGCAGGTCTTTGTATTCATTTGGAGCAGATATCTTTGGAATAGGTACAACCATAGCTTGTTTCCACACATTTGGAAACGTGTTAGAAGATAAACAACAATTAATTATGTGCGTTATGTAAGGTAAAATCATTGGACAAAAAAGTTTTATAATGTTGATGCTTATTCCATCCCAGCCACACGCGTTACTTTTTATTTCGCTGAGAAACTTCCCAATTGTATGGGTGTCTACCGCAAGAAATTTAAAATTAAAATGGTGCTGTTTGTCTTTATAGTAATTACAGATTTCTGCATAGTCACCATTAACGCTGGGTATATTATCCAGAAAATAATTATTAACATGCAAACCGCGAGCTACGCGCTGCGAGTCTTGAATCGGCGCTCGCGTGAAATAGGATACGCGAAAGGTCAAGCTCCGATCCGAACGCTAAGATAAGAAAAACAAAACCTAAACAAATATAAACATCTGTGAAGCCGGAACGTGAGATTTTATTTTGTGCCACAGACACACAGACAAACACACATTAAGGAAAATTGCATTACAGATTTCATCTGGCTTTTGAAGATGAGATGTAAAGCTACTGCTTGATTTCTAGTTATAACAAGAGATATTTTAAACTCGTTCCTTGACAAATTATTAACTATTGAAAAAGAGTAGAGGTTGGTATTTATTCGCTTACGTCTGGCGGTGCAATGCTCAAATTGCCCAGGATTCGAATTACAAAGTGGGAGCGCCCCTTTGGTGCTTGCGCAGCAACCATTGTGTGAGGTGTGTGTCATAGTGGATATTTTTAATTTTTAATGATTTTACTACAAAAACGGAGGTCTCTAGATGACGAAAAACAGGTTTTCGCAATTCCGTTTGTGTGTCTGTTGGCGGTATAATTCAAAAATTATTTGTTAGAGGATGACGATATTTTGCATGCAGATTATATGTCTGCCTGGCATGAAACTGAGAGAATTTCAGACAAATATATATAGGTTGAGAACCTTAAAAAATAAATTTTGTGTATTTTTGCGTTAACTGAGAAATAGATGAAAGTAATAATTTGCACATAGGTTAGGCTTTACACTTGACAAAAATAAGACCCAACAGATACAGGATAATGTCACAAAAGATACAAAACATTTCAACAATAAAACTGTTCTGTTAAATACAGCCACGCGTTGCACTCGTATCAGTGGGGCTGCATGGCTCATTGTAACATATCGATGCGGTTACAATCGCATACGCAGGTGATGTAGATCGAATCCCACCGCCGATAATTTAAAAATAATTGGTAATTGATGTAATTCGCATAACCAAGCATTTCGTTTTATTGTATCAGTGTTATTGGGCTTGTTACGATATTTTTACCCTTATTTTCCTTTGATTTTTAAAATTGTTTAAAGTCACTTGCGTGGGACGTTCAGAGTAAAACAATTCCATGACAATTCGTCGGCCCGCTTTTCAATTTGTGTAATTTTCAAATTGATTTAGTTTGAATTACCTGGTTCCTTTTATTGTTGCAGTATTATTAGGAATGTCAAGATACTTTTACCCCTAGTTGCTTTTGATTTTTCAAAATATTTAGTGCCACAACTTCAACTTCTTTTGCTTGCAAGTAATAATATACAAGTAAGAGTAAGTAAGATACTAGTAAAAAATTGCACATAGCTCAGGCTTTATCATTGGCGAAAATCAGACCTAACAGATACAGGTTAAACATCAGAAATGGGACAGAATAATATAGTGTCTTTATAACGCAGCTGAAACGCATTTTGCCAGATTATCTTACTAATCCCCACACTGATTAATTCTCTTTTAAGTCTGCATAGTTTTACAGCTACTTATTTATGTCCCTTATTTCCGACGCTATTTTAGGTTATTTAATCTTTAAAACGATTGCGGAAATCATCCAGCAGTCTCCCGAAATCGTTGGAAATCACTCGCATGCTTTCGAAATCTCCGAAATCTTTGAAAATTCTCCGCAATCAGTGGAAATCCCTAGAAATTCATTAAATTTCGCAATCTTATCACATTTTTTCTTTAGTGGTTAACCCCTCGGGGTTAAGAAATGTAGAATATTGGAACAGCAACATTTTTTTAAAAAGTGCAGCAACAACATTTATTTCGTATAAGTCACTTGCAATGAAAAGTGTGGAAACGTACTGTTATAAAACACAGAAACAAAAGTTATCTTAATCACGTTGATAATACCACATAAAATAACACTCTTAAAAATATAGCCTCGTAAAGTTACATATTTATAGTTATGATCCCATCTAGTTGGAAAAAAAATATAGTGAAAAGGAAAATTAACGAGCCATCGTAAGCATCATGTAAGTGTTATTTTGTTAGCATTTTAGTTGATCAGGAAGCATCAATAGGTGTCTCTGCAATGAGGCTCATATTGGGTTGCTGAAAGCTGTTAATATCTCAGTGGCTTTATTTATATCAAAACTTTGATATATTGATAATGAAATGATCGTTCCATACAATATGTATAGATAAGCAAATATCAATATAACAGTAAAATACTGTATGTTTTTATATTATTAAAATAATAATTTTTGTACTTTTAAGATTTGTTCATATAAAATAATTAAAGTAGTAAAGAATGTTCAATGTTGGACTAATTTAATCATGTAAGCACATTCAGATTTTTCCGTTAGTATTAATTATTGGCCTATTAATTAGTCGATCAATAAATCTACGTACATATAACGCAATATAGCATAGTTTTACATTTGAATGCATGACCTATTAATTATGTAACTAAATTATTGCTTATGGTAATTAAAGTTATTCGGTCTTTTGGAACATTTATACACCCTGTACTGTGACTTTTATCCACAGTGAACCTACATAGTTGGATTTCGTCTTGCCATCATAATGCTAGTTCCTGCATTTTAAAGGTTGCAATAATGTTGTATCTTTGCCGAAATGCTGGTGTCTTGACGAATTATATGATCTACCTAGCTTCATTTTAGCTTTGTACATTTATGCACGATGCCTGGCACTCCTAATCTAAGTTGTTTTGTTATTACTTTGTTTTTCTGTACTTAAATTTTTTTTCGTAGCATATTATGCTGCATTCTGCAATTTGTTTACGTTGATGAAGAGCCCAGGTTTAATTAAGCTGTGTACAGTAAAAGCTGGTATTATGCATATTTTAAGGATCTTGTTTAGTTTAGTCATCTAGTTTGTTTCATACTTTCCTACAACGCAAAAGCTCCATCCTGAAGTTATTCGGCGTTGTATTACTTTTTCTTATTTTTTGCCTTAGGTTATTTGTGTAGTTCATTTCAGTATTCTTAATTATATTTTGTTTTGTTTTTCTTTTTGATTATGTACGTGTTTTCCAGGTTTATTGTAAGTCTTCCTTTGCTTCCTCTGCTCAGGTCATTTAATATTATTTCCAGTTTGAAGGCTGCGTTTGCAAATAGACGTGTAAGATACCGCATAAGATTTTGTTATCTGTGAATCGAAGATTTGCCAGGAATTTTCCTAACACATTTATATCTTAATTTGTCTAATCTGGCTTTTTAAATATTTATTCTAATACTGCAGTGAACAGATGGGGGATAAGGGGTCACCTTGTCTTGTACCTCTGCGTATGCCGAATGACTTGACCTTTTCCTTTGTAAATTTTTTGAATTTCTCTTACATAGGTTTTTGAAGCGTTTGGTTTGCTAATGCTTGAAAAATGTGTATGTGTTCTACCGTGTCTATCAATACAGTGTAAGGGCCGATATATTCATTTGATTCTATTATATGGTTGCATGACCAATGTTGGGAATCCCATTCGAAATGTGACCTAGTTGATTGATTGTTGCTTCGTATATTTGTTTTAGGAATATTAAAGCACACAGCTTGTGTTGAAAATTAAACTGATCTGCAATTAGCTATGTTCATTGTTTCCTCTTTATTAAATGGAAGAGAAGTTAAACCATTGATCTGGAAAGCTGAACTAAACAGGACTTGATTGAATGGGGTGTATAGTGATTTCTACGTATTACAACTGTGTTGTTATTAATAATATTAAATTTATGTATCTATTTCCTACTAAAGTTATGTGTTTCTTTATTAACTTTCTTGTTCAATTTGTTTCTGTGATGATTTGTGCACTTTTTCATTTTGTTTTATGTTATATCTATTGTTTCATCTTTTTACTGATTTATTTATCCCATGCCACTCGATTTTTTTACTTTTTATGTTTACTCTTTTGAATTTTTGCTGCAGGCGTCTTGTCTCGTGTTAAAACAGCTTTCAAGCTCGTAATTGTTTTCATTGATGCTAACAAATTTGTTACAAGGCACTGCACTTGTTATTTTTTTTCTTCTTTTTTTCAAGAATGTACTAACATGGTTATGAAATTATAGAACTATGAAAGCATATGCATTGAAAGTAACTAGCTTTATTTAAAATTGTTTTATCAGTATAAATTAACTTAACCTGTAATTGAAAATGTAACATATTTCCTTGAATTCTCCAAATTATTATAGTTTTATATTTACTTTAATATTATGCAACTAAGGATGCGCCGAAGCATCGATTTGGCTTCGGTATTCGGCCGAATTGGCCTATTTTCAGTTATTCAGCGGACCGTTTCGCCCGAAGCATGCAAACAAAAAAATTCTTGTTGATTTTTACAAATATTTGATATGGTCGTTGGTAGGTCTGTTATTTCGTATTTCAATATCTGTGTCGTTTATTTCGCTTTTGTGTTTCTAAAATGTAAATAAACCGCTTGTTCAAATAAATTATTTTAATTTTTTTATTTTACTATAATAAAAAAAAATGTGTTAATGTTTCTCGAGATGTTCGTTTTTAGGTATTATGCTTCGTCCGAAGCTTTGTGCTTCTACAAAATTTTAGGATGAATATTCGGTATTCGGCCGAAGCAGAAAAAACCCGCTTCGGCGCATCCCTAGATGTAACGGGGGAAAATAATCTTGAAATAGGCACTATAGTTTCTAGAGTACAGCTGTGAGGACTAAAATTGTTGCTTGTAAAATGAAAGTTCTGTACAGCAAAACATTTTTGACTAGTTACAGAATTTGTTCAACTCCACTGTTAGCCAGTAAAATGTTTTAAACATATTTCACATTGGCCTCAAAAGAAGTGTGCACTTATATTTAATTTGCATGATCAGAAATTCTTAACAATTCTTAAATAATATTAAAATGAAAAACAAGAAGGCACCTGCATAAACAAACCTAAGCATGAGTTTGTATTTAGGGCATTACCCCGCTCAAAAGTTGTGGGAGAAAGCAATGAGAATCTATCGGCCTCGATTATATCTTTATCGGCCAAAAAACTCGTATCGGTCAATCCCTACACATTACATAGAAAAGTTTCTTCGCACAAAATCATCAAAACAGTATTCAGACCTTTGAGCAAGACCTCAGAGATTCTGTCTTCACCTAAGAATAAATTGAATAGTATAAATCATCAAAACGTTACTTTTACTTCTGTAATGCTGTACACATTGGTGAAGCCCGCTGTTTAGTAATAACTTGTATCTCTGAACAAAAGTGTCATCTCAGTTCAGGTTTTTTATCATCGCCAGTCATTGCGAAACACCATCACAATACTGGTTGTAAGATTCTTTTTTCCTTGACTTTTATAGCTTGGAAATCTCCATTCTTCTTTAGCAGAATGATCTGCAAAGCCATTGAAATTTACAAACACCTCGGCAAGCTCAATCAAGACGCAGGTTATCCTCTTCCTTCCTTGCGAAATGTGCTCATTTCTTAATCTCGTGGAGACACTTGACTATAAAAATATAAAATGTCTCTGTCTTTCCGATTGTTAGAAGAGTTTTGCTTCAGGCATGGTTGACACATTGAATTACCATACTTTTCTATCTCTTACCCTTGCATACAAGTTTCACTTTCGGCTTGCTTAACACGAGATACTGTATTCTTTTGTTTCCCAATGAGGCGCCATATCAAGGTAGGTGAACTGTTGAGTTCTTCTACCTCAATAATGACACGGTCCAATCCGGGAAGTCATTAAATAATGACAATGACCATGACCATGAAGTCTTCAAAATCATGTCTATAAATGTAATTAACATTGAATTGTTACACCATTGTTGATAAGAATTTTCAAATTCTGGTGAAAATCTTATTTTGAGATGCTGTAGTCATGTAACCGTCAATACCTTCCAATATAAAATTTGAGCAAAATTTTCAAATTTGTAAGCTCTCAAAATGCTTATTTTTACCAAAATATCAAGTTTATATTTTTCATGGAATTAATACTTCTCCATACTGTTACTATGAGAATGTAAAATATTGGTAGTATGCAATATGTTACGTAACAAACGACTTCCGTGATTGGACCGTGTCGAAGGTTGAAGAACTCAACGTTTCGTGCACTTTTGTAAGGGGCTTCATCAAGAGGAAAGCAAAAAAGCACAGTTACTCAACGTGTAGATCATGCCAGAGACGAAACTCTTGCAAGGGAAGGGATAGAAGAGCAGGGTAACTCAACGTGTAACCCACACCAGAGGCGTATCATTGAATCTCAATAATGGCACGGTCCAATCCCGGAAGTCGTTTGTTAAGTAATAACAATGGCATTGACAGCCTCCGAACTAAATTACTAAAATTACGATAGTCTTCGTAAAACTGAGTCGAACATCTTAATACTAAAATGTTTGATCGGTTTTCATAAGCACTCTCAAACGGTAGATAATGCAAATCTATAAAATTCTACTTTAGCGGGTTGCGGCAGCATTAAATAAAAAGTATGCTATGGTTCAATTATCAAAGGTTAGTTTGTTTGACAAAAGGTAGGCTGTGGATTGTAAGGTGTATTGTCTATTTGTAGACCTCTTCAGGGGGGAAATGATACAATGCATGATATATGCATTATATAACGGAATGTTATAAAAATGTTTTGTTATATGCAGTCGACACGTAACTGTATAAGGACAAAGGTTATAATAATAATAATCATTATTGTTATTAGATATATTTATTCACTTATGCAGTGTTTTCTTTTTATGTTAGGAGTTGGGACATTGTTCAACAGATTTGTTTGTATAATGCTTTTAAAAAATGTCTGGGTTTGATACTTTGATTCTTCATTCGATAGAGGAATTTTCAGGTTTCCTCAATTTTATTTGAAATCATTCCATGATAGTTTATACTTAACCCTCAGACTGCGGAAATTGGGTCTCAAGTGACCCGGACTTTCTTTTTTTTTTAAATAATTCTACCGTTTTCCAATATACTGCTTTGGGTGTTTGCGTATTCCTCGAAGCTGGTATGAAGATGCTGTAGAATAAATTTCGTGGAAAAATATTTTTGTATACCTGAGATGATTCTCTCGGGTTACGGGAGACCCGGTTTCCGCGTTTCGCGCTCCATTGTTTTTTTTTCTTGTTTTCTGGAGTATAATAACACTGTGTAAAATAATAAGCAAAAAGAATGGATCCTAATAAAATTCCCCTTACGGAACAACAATTATATGACGAACTAATGCGTGATGATGACAAAAACGACTTTAATTTTTTGTCTGATGAGGACAGTGGCAGCGATAAAAGTGACACAGAATATGAAGAATTTTTTAGTCTGCAGGTCAATAAAAATAAAAGTTTTATGATTATATTATCATGCGCAAGTATGTATTAAAAAAACAGACATTGTGGTGCTTTAAAACTAATTTTAAAAAATTGAATTCGATCCGGGTCACTCGAGACCCATTTCCGCACTCTGCGTAAATGAAATTATTTCCGCCGAGCGAGGGTTAAATCCCAGTCTACCAGTGATCCTACTTTCACATTGTTTAAATATATTGTCTACGTACTTTTGATCAAGATATAATCTCTTTAATTGTTGTTCTGTCCATCTGGGCTTATCCATATGGAGTGTAGACAGTTGGCATGGATGATGTTTGAAAGGAATATTTGCACAGGCTAAAATATTATCCGCTGCATATCTGTGTTTCCAGGCATTCTGCACTTCAAGCCCATATCTCCCGACAGTTCTAATGATATCAATAACAGTGCTACTAATTTTAGATTTAAAAATCACCCATGATAATCAGTGGCTTCCTGATTGTTATTCTGTACTTCTGCAGTACTTTCAACGATGTATGTTTTCTATTTTTTATCTGAAGCATTTGTATATATATAATTTAGTTTGTTTTCTGCTCTTGATATATGTACAACGTAATGGGCAATATTAAAATGTCATATCTTTTTAGTAAGTCCTTGGTATCCCACACATTCCGAAGTTCTCTTGCAGAGTATCCATTTTTGTTATGTGAAGTGTGTCACTTTTCAAAAATCTGCAGATATTACCAGTTATCAGGTTATTATTTCTTAGTTGTAACTCTGTGTATCTTTCAATCGTATATGTCTCACGTACCTGATCACGTGTTCAGTAGTCTATTTCACACTGGTCAGCGTGGAAGCGACCAAGTACCAATTACTACCCAGAACGTATGGCATACAAATACCTATCTTGAAATCATGATCAAGTATTATGTGCAGGGTGTCGCAGAAATATGGCGATAAAACGCCAGGTAGCCATGTAGCCTGATTTAATTATGAGTCAACAATTGTATGGTAGTTAGTTTACTCACATGGATTAAAAAAGAAATTTAAATACGACAACACTGTTAGAGGATACTACCTGTCGTTTTATTGTCATTTCTGGAACACCCTGTATATTCCATGATAGCCACCCACTTTGAGTACAGGTGCTGCCCATAAGTTGCCCAGATATATGCGCTTATAGTTAGATTGACGACAGTATGATTACCTCCATTTTGTAGTGAGAAGGCATTATTATTATTTTCCGTTATTCCCCTAAAGGACATGGGGTTTGGATGTATTTATTTCAGGCTGTCTGTCTCCTGCTATTCTTTTCAATTGCGATATGCTCTTCCCTGTTTCTGCATCCATGGTACATCTGCAAGATGTTCTTAGTTTCCCTTTTTTCTTTACCCGGCGGGTTTCACTTTAGGACTGCCCTTGTAGGTTCCTTCCCCGATTTACTTCAGCCATGTGCAGCATTACTGATCGTGTTACGGAATAAAAGTTTTGAGAGATGACTTAAACAAATGTTTATAAATGTTTCTAACACAACTTTTTGCGTTATGTACTACAATTCGCACCCATACGATAAAACCGATTTGACTCTATTATTAAACACTTTCATTTTAGCAATTTTACTGAGGCCATTGGAGCTCAGTTAATTTCTTATTCTGGAAAACACATGCTCGCGATAATAGGCTGTACGAACTGAGAAGCTAGAAAGAGAGCAGTATAACAATACAAGTATTATGGTGGTTCATACTGCGAAGGCAAAATAAGATCGAATCTGATTCGTTTTTATCGAAGTCCCACCTTTTCTGATTCTTCTTTTATGTTTTCACTTTAGTTTGTATGGCGTGCAATCTATTTGCTATCAGATACGCGTTATTAGCATATTCTATATCTTGTAATGCATCAGACAGGTTCCAAGGTATTCTTTTTCCTTGTGGGTTTGGGAGAGTATGTGGTCTACAACTACTAGAAAAGCAGACACACGACAGGAGGAACTCCCATCTTTGCCAGCACCATCCACATTGTCTCTATCCATAGAGTCAAATGCGTGTTGATAATCAATAAATAGGATAATATGTAATGGTGAGTGAAGCTCTTGCGATTGTTCTGTAATAATTTTCAGTGTATTTACATTGTCTACACAGCTACAACCTGCCCTGAACCATGGTCGTTGATGCAATACGTACTTAGCCGGAATATTCTACAAATCGCTCACTCTCAAATATTCGGGAGACATATAGATGTCATAAATACAAACAAAAAAGCCCTAATACACATGGGTTCGAAAATCAACTGTTTTCGAGATACAGCCAAATTATTTACGCAGAGTAAGAGTGCAGAATAGTTTTTATCATGTAAGGCCAGTGGTAATTCTTGAGGCACGTCGCTTGTATGTCGAAGCATTTCTGAACCGCGTACTTTCGTGTGAGTATTTTTTTACAAATTTGCATCAACGTTTATCCGAAGTTCGCGTTAAATTAAGAAATAGTGGTATTAGTCTGCCTAGATCATTTTCTATTCCTAAAGCAAAACTTGAACTTTTTAAGGAGGATTGAAGAAAATCCCAGTGTACCAGTACTAGAAGACTTTCTGCCGAAACAAATATTAATGCTTCTCTAATTTGGAGAATGTTACATGAGGAGCAATTGTACCCATACCATATTCAAAGGGTTCAGGCTTTTATTGTGCCTGATTATGCTGCTTGTTTGGTGTCTCGCCGATTGGTATTGCCAAGAGTTGCGGAAAACGCAAACTTTGTTAGTGAAGTCTTATTTACTGACTAAGCTATTTTCACAAAAAATAGCATTTTTTATTTCCACAACAGCCATGTTTGGTCAGATGAAAACCCTCATGCTATTATTGAATCGAATCATCAACAACAATTTTCAATCTACGATTGGCATGGTGTTTTGGAGACCATATGATAGGTCCTTTTTCCTTCCGAACCGTTGACTGGCCAATTGTATTTTGATTTTTTGCATAATGCCTTGCCACTATTGCTAGAAGATGTACCCCTCATTCATAGAATGAATATGTGGTTGATGCATGATGGGGCTCCTGCACATTTTTCAATCATGGTCAGAAATTTTCTAAACGAAAATTACAACGGCAGGTGGATAGGGCGAGGAGGTTTAGTTGTGTGGCCGCCTAGAGCTCCTGACCTCAATCTGCTCGACTTTTGTATTTGGGGGTATTTAAAGTCATTAGTTTATTCAAGCCCTGTGAATAACTTAAACGAATAGAACATGCGTGCCCGTTCGTATGAATCCGGGAATTTTTCAATCATCTGGGAAGATTCCATTTTGCTAAATATTTGTTATTAATGGGAAAATCTGCTGGCAGGCAGCATTTGGTCATATTAAGACATTTTTCTGCATTTCATGCTTGGTATTTCTTTTTTGCCCAGTTTTATTTATTATTTTCCTGATAGTTTGTTAATCATTTTAAACAGTACACTGCTATCACTCATATCTATAGCCTGTTGTGTAGTTACTGTTGTTGGTATATGGCATTGTTTAGTGCATAGGTGCTTCATAATTATTTTAAAAAAGTAGTAATCCATCACTTGCCAATTTAATTATATTTGACCATGAATTTGAATATTGATAATTATAACTCGATTACTTTTAACATTGTTTTGTTAGTAGAAATAAGAATTAATTTAGTGGTTTACCAGTCAGTGGAAGTTAATTTTGTAAAACACACTTTCTGCGTTCATAACTAATGTTAATTTATATCTAGCAAAACTCGTAACTCCAACTGTTGGTTTCATGAATTAAAATTGATGATTAGTGGTTTTAACCACTTCCTTTATGAGTAGCTCAACAAAGAATGCAAACGATACAGAACTCGAACTGACAAGAGAATAAGCTAATTTACTTCTAAGAGTTAAGGGTATACCATTACTGAAGTAAAATAAAGTTATCTATATTATGATCAATTATCGGTTTTAATTTCGTAAAAGTACCAAGGTTGTGTATATTACATTGACTTTGTAAAGTTCAGTAGTAGAACTCTGAAAATATGCACAAATGGTTGGCATTTATTTCATAACAACAAATTCTAGTATTATTTTGCAAGAATGAATTACACTACGATAAGCAAATTGCAGTTTTGTGTACTGTTAACAATTATATTGTTTGCAAAACTCATACAGTTAACTAAATAGGACAAGCAAATATAACCGAGCTTGATGCTTGGCAGACTGTTATCTAGACTACAGCACCATCGTTAAACAGTTAATGTCTTTTTAAATAAAATATAAAAAAGAAAAATTGCCAGTGTTACCTACTTTAGGAATTTGATCGTTGGCAAAATTAAGAGAGACATAGGTTAAAAGAATATTCTATAATTTAAGGCTAAATTATTGAGATATACAGAACAGTGTAAGTCTCCATTTAGTGAATACTGACAATTTATCAAAAATGCGTAATGATGACAATCTTTATTCCATGAACAAAACTGTAAAATTTCTTATTTTATTCAAGTTCTTAAAATATTAAAATAAATGAGAATGTATGAGGATAGGACCAATAAGGTATACTCCTAGAAAATATATAGAATATTTATTAAGGAGCCAGGTTTGGACTGCGAGGTAGGTGAGGCAATATTTCCTGGCGATATTGCTCCAAAAGAGGCATTGTCTGTATCGACACGTGTGGCCTTGCTTCATCATGGAAGAGAATAACGCCATTAGACAATCTTCCACGTCTTTTGTTATTTTATTACTTTTTAAGGTTTGACAATATCAATTGCTGTTTATAGTCATTCCTGGTGGGCAATAATCCACCAACAAAATACCATCACTGTCCCAAAAAACGATTCACAACAATTTCCTTGTCGCTGGTGTGGCTTCCAATTTCTTTCCAACTGGTGATTTAGAATGGCCTTTTTGCTTCTGGAGCAGTGGAGCAAATCCACGTGGATAAGTTTTTCCGAAAATTAGTTCTCATTAATATAAAACTTCTCAAAATGGTGCATTCAGTTCAATTTGTCTGACACATAATTTCAGTAATTTCTGTCTTCTCGAATTAGGTTCGATATAATATACTAAAACCATTTGTTTTTAAACATAATACTACATTTTCCGAGGAACTAATTAGTGTACCTTACTTCTGGTTCTATCCTCGTATTACTCATAAGAAAATAGTTTTAGTGTTGATACAAGAGGAGAATCAAAAGTGATCTACCTAGATATGATAGATGCGTAGTGCGGGGTGGAGAAGGTTGGTACAAACACTGACATGTCCTTATGTGTCGGGGAACTTGGTCTTGGTTCAGTCGCGCATCAGCTGTCCTAGTGAGGGGTCATTAATTGTGACTAGTTGCGGAAAATTGGAAAAATTGAGTTTAAAGCACCGTGCCGTCATTGAGTTTTAAGTGAAAGAAGGAAATGGGCTGAAGGCCATCAATGACCGTATGATCGCAGTATACCTTCCTATTTATAATAAAATATTGGGTTAAACAGTTTAAGTGGGGACGTGTGTCTATTGAAGATGACCCGCGTAGTGGAAGGCCTGTGGAAGCAACCACGCCCGGAATCGTCGCCAAGGTGGAAAAGCTGGTGCTTCAAGACCGTCGTTCAAAAGCTTCTCAATTAGCTACTGAATGCGGCATTTCAGAATCATCGGTTTTGAGAATCTTACACGAACGTTTGTTCATGACGCCCCTCCAGAAGGAAAACCGTGTTCTGACTTCAAAAGAAAATTTGGACTTATTCGAGGAAGGGAGTGAAGCATTTCTGTCGTAAGATAGTAACGGGTGATGAAACGTGGATTCACCATTGGGACACGGAGACGAAACAAGAATCAATGCAATGGAAACACAAGGATTCCCCGCCGCCGAAAAAATTTGGCACTCAACCGTCCTCCGGGAAGATTATAGCCACAATTTTCTGGGATATGGAAGGTGTGCTATGAATTGATTACCTTCCCCACAAGGAGACAATCAAGGGAAATATTACGCTGGGGTTTTAAAAAACTTGAAGACAGCAATACTGGAGAAGCGACGCGGAAAGTTCTGTCGTGAGGTGCTGCTCTTGCATGACAACGCTTCTGTTCACAAGTCTGCCATTGCGTCAGCTTGCGTGAATTGGGGTTCCAGGAATTGAACCACCTCCCCTACAGTCCAGACCTGGCCCCCAGCGACTTCTACCTATTTCGACACTTGAAAAAACACCTATGGGGACGAAAATTTTCGGACGATGAAGATGTCAAGTGCGCCGTTTCTGCATTATTCACGGAGCAAGATTCAAAATTTTTTTTCTGACGGTTTCGAAGGACTCCCAACCAAGTGGAACAAATGTATCAAATTAGGTGATTACATTGAAAAACACTAAATAAAATTTCTCGTGAGTCTTTTCTTTCATAGCTAGGTAGATCACTTTTGATTCTCTCCTCGTATATTGATTGCATAGTTAATGATTTGTTCACAAATTATTAGTGTTAGTCGATAAAGACCTTCAATGGATAATAATAATAATAATAAAGGGCTTTATTAGTCCTGATAATATTTACATTTGCATAAAAAAACATGTACATAGTGGTAAAAATTATGGGATAAATCACAAGATAATTAAATTATAAGACGGCCTAAATGGCGTGCATTCAGAAAGGCACTAAGTACCTTCTGCTCTTTCTCGCGAACCGGTATTCCAGCCGATATTATAAAAAAAATCAAAGTAGCAATTTAACACATGCCAAACATATAGATAATAACAGATTACACTTAATAACAGATTACACTTTATTTACTGCTCAGACTGTAACAGATGCCTTAGCTTATTTTTAAAGGCTTGTAAAGAAGTTGCTTCAATGCTGTGGAGCCTACTATTGAACTCAAAAACTATATTATATGAAAAGGATCTCTCAAAGAGTACAGTCTTGTGCGTTGGAGGAGTCAATAAACCCCTGTACCTTAAATTCAAATTGTGCATGTCAGTACGAAAGCTTAAACGTTCCAAAAGATCGGTAGGGACCTTCTTGTTGATAATTTTGTAATACAAGCAGCCTGCTTGTAAGATATGTCTATTTGCCATATTCAACCAATTTGCATCTGCCAGTTTGTAAGAAATTTGATCTTTCTTTTTAATGCCATAGATAAACCGTAAACATGAATTTTGAACGCATTGTATCCGGTTTCTATCAATCCGATCTAGACAGTTACCGTAAATTTGACTGCAAAAATTGAAGTGAGATAGAACCAAAGTATCACAAAGCATAATTTTTAGATTAACATTTAATAGATTTTTATTCGAGTATAAAAGTTTTAGATTGGAATATGCTTTTTGAATTAGCTAAGTAATATGGGTTTCAAAACGAAGGTTGTTATCAAAATATAACCCGAGATTCCTAGCTGCCACAACTGGTGCAATCCTATTTCCATCCACAACAAGATTTAATTCAGTTCCAATTGTTGATTTTAGATTGCAATTTCCAAATATTATAAAACATGATTTGACAGGATTTAATTTAATGCAGTGGTTTTTAGATAAAGTTACTAGATTCTTGAGATCTCTATAAGAGCGGTTGCAGTCTGAGTTTCGCTCGGTGAGAAATTAAGATAAAGCTGAGTATCATCAGCATAAAAATGGTATTTACAAAAATTAATGGAGCTAAAAAAGTTAGAAGTATATATAGCATAAAGGGTGGGGCCCAAAATTGATCCTTGAGGCACACCACACATGACCTGTCTAGATTGTGAGACAGACGATGTTTGAAATTTTGACCGTTTGTGTTCTACCAGAGAGATAACTATTAAAGAAGCGCAAAGCACTACCATCAGCTCCTATATGGTGAAGAATTGCAAGTAAGAGCTCATGATTGATCATGTCAAACGCTTTAGAATAATCTAACAGTATTAAAGCGACCATATCACCTTGATCAATGAATTTGAAGATGTGATCGGTTATATTAAGGAGCGCGGTGGTGCAGCTATGCTCTGAACGAAATCCGGACTGCACAGACGGCAAACTTTCTATGTGTTAAGGTGAGCTAACAACCGACTACCGGGACTGGACGATGTCATTGTTGATGATATAATGACTTGTCGTGGAAGCCTCCGAAAGCATCTACATACAGTAATAAAGGCATTTCCTTTTTTAACAAAATAGTGTATAATTGCACTACTACTTTTGATATTATAATCTAATCATATTAACTAGTTAATTACCTGTTAATCCATCATTTAAACATTATGAACAAATTATTGTACTACTTTGTAGTTAAAAACAGGTCACTGGCCTATAATAAGAGCAAGAAGAACATTGTATTTTATTATGTCATATATAGCATATATTAATAGTTTTGAAGATTTAATGTAAAACTATATAGAAGGTCTACTTATCTTGCATTTGGGTCAATTCATTTCAAGTGATCCAATGATGGTAGCTTGACCATTTTTTTTTAAATTTCTTATATGTTATTCCCATATGCATTGGCAGTTCAAAACAGGTCTTATTTTATTTTTATCGTAACCCGCTTATGAGCGGCGGCCATTTTCATTGAGCAATGCGTACCAGTTTTTGACTTTGAAGACATTAGCGTTAACGTAAATATCTTTGGACTGGATTGTTCTAAAACATTGTAACAAAAACCATTTTCTTCAGCAAATTCTCCTCTTTAATTTTGGTCCTTTAATAAGTGAAAATGGTCTCTAAAACTTGGTGTAAAATTTTAAGAAACTCCACTTTTTATAAAATTCCAAAATATATTTGGTTCATTATTTTCAACAATAGAATTTTGAATATTAATTACATAATCTTTATAGCAATTTTCAATATCTTTCTTTAATTCGGATCTTTGCCTTTTAAATTCTAACCAGAAGCACTCCCTTCTATCTTTTCTTTTTCGATAGTACTCTTTTAACCCTTAACCACTGACATGGATGTTTCAGAACGTAGACACTGACGTGCGGTACGTCATACCGTTGTCTGTTATTCTTTGTTTTTAATGCTAATCTGTCCTATATCACTGTATTTGTTTTTTACATCAATTACTGAATTATTCTTCACACTTCTGTAGAATACAATACGACTCAAAATAAAATTTACTTTATTTTTTCGAAAAAATTATCAACGCATACACAATATTAAAAGAAATGTTGGGCATTGCCACAAAACCCTGTATAAACTTAATTACAGCAAAACAAAATAATGTTTAAAGTAACAAATTAACGATATTAATTTAAAAAAAGATTAGAATAGAAAATATTGACAATAATTGCACTGCTTTTAACTATACCAACTACAGGAACGTAGTCAATAACATGCGGTACGTGATACCTCAAGAAAACTTGACGTCAACGTAATTTAAAACACTAAACGCATACTGAAACTGCAACAGTTGACACACAGATGGTTTTCTAGGTATCTTTTGTAAAACTCGTTTTACAACAGAATGTATTTTTGGAGCGGTATGGCATACCGCATGTCAGTGGTTAAGGTTTAATTTAATTTTTTATTAATATCGTGTGTGAACCATGGCGGAAACCTCTTTTTGTAATTTTTCATTTTCGGCACACATAAATCGAAAATATTATTTATACGTTGGTAAAAAATGTCAACTGCTTTGTTTACATCGGAGCATTGTAATAATTTCCGCTAATCACAATTTTTTAATAAATTATATAGTTCCAAAAAATTAGCCCTTTTATATTTACATGGGAATTATCGCCATCCTTCACACTTTCTATTGACAGTGTTTGTATTATAATTAAATGATAACGATGGATGATTTATATCGGTAGGAACAACAGAATTATTTTCATTCTTTACCACCAATTCAGAATTAAAACTAAATTAAGCGTCTGATTGTTAGATTTCAAAACACTATTATAAGAAGCAAGATTTAAAGAATTAAAACATTCCCAAATTCTGCGGCAGACGTTACTGCCATTCTGAAAGTTATAATCTTTTCCATTTATTTCAGGTAAATTGAAATCTCCCGTAACAACAATATCACCGCTCATCAGTAAATAATAATTTCTATAAAATCCCTACATCTAAATATGACGTGTAATATTCAGTCTTTGATTGAGGCTCAAAATAAACTATTAATAAAAATATTTTTTATTACCTGCAAGCTGCACCTGCACCCACAAAGATCCATTGACAGAAGAAAATGGTAATAATGTGAAATTAAATTTTTTTTTTATCACAATTAGTGTGCCCCCACCACGTTCTTTACCAATAACGTTAGCATCCCTATCATTCCTGTAAACGTTATATCTGCTATCAAACAGTTCATTGTTATATATGTGCCCAGGTAACCATGTTTCAGTTAATACAATTATGTCCTATGATTCAGATAAAATATTAATATAATATTGTTGTAATTTAGTTCTTAAACCCCTGACATTCTGATAATAATAGTAATTATCATAACAAAAACAAATATTTAGTTATATAACTAGTAATAACTCAAAAATCAGTATACGCTTAAAAATACAAAAAAAGTATATACATATAAACAGAAATTAAATGATTTTAACTTTGCTGAAATTAAATTAAATAAGAATTTCCATACCAACGCTGCTGGCTAGGCAATATTAGATTAGTTAAAATTATCTGCCCTTAACACGTATTTCTTATTTTTATCGTTGATCCAGATGCATCATGCGTCCACACGTTGCCTTTTCCAAATATCTGTTTTTTTAAACAAATTATATTTCGCTTTGGTAAGATCTTCAGTTATAAAATCATACCTATTTGTAATTAAAAAATCAACTTTGATATTTCACCCCTTCAGTGAAAATTTAAGCTCGAAAAAGTGGAATTTGTTCATTTTTCATACCAAGTTTTAGAGGCCATTTTAACTTACTAGACTTAAAGTAAGGCTTTCAATTAAACGGACCAAAATTAAAGAGAATAATTTACTGAAGAAAACTGTTTTTGTTACAATGCTTTAGCACAATCCAATCCAATGATATTAAAGTTAACGCTAATGTCTCCAAAGTCAAAAATGGGCACGCATTGCTCAACGAAAATGGCCGCCGCGTATAAGCAGGTTAGGATAAAAATAAAATAAGACCTGTTTTTAACTGCCATTGTATATGGGAATAACATAAAAAAATGAAAATAATAAAAATTAGTCAAGCAACCAAAAATATTTTAGTTGGATCACTTCATATGGATTGACCTATTTAGTATTTTGTGTACAATTCTAAATTAAATCATATTGGTATTACTAACATAATACAAGACTTCTGATCAACCCCTTCCTGAAAATTCATCCTTGCCAAGACTATTCTTCCATTGCCACGTGAAACAACTGCATCAAACTTGAACGCCTGCCTTGTGTAAAGATTTTTTTTTGTCGCCAACCTTGTCTAAAGATTACTCGTACTAAAATGCTAAAGATACAGTCAGGTGTGAGATAATACAAGACAGAGGTTAAGTCTAAGTTCTCAATAGCTGTTCAAACAAGAATTGTTTATCCATAAATAACATTTTTTCAGACATTATTAACACCATATTTGATAAAACAATGTTTTTCTTATTTAACCGACTAAGAGCTGCAAGTACGTCAAATTTCATAAAATGCGAGCTCTGTTTGCATTTATCACTGATAAAACATTTTTGATGCTATAAACCTTTTTTACGTTTAGCATATTATTTGCGGGAAATAAAACTCTTACTTCAGACAACTTTAGCTCTGTGTCATCAGTTTCTAAGCGTTTTATCTGAGTATATGAACTGCTAGATAAGATTTCATATTATTTTTTAAAAATTATTAGTGTAGTGCGTCGGAGCGCACTTTTTAAGCATAGTGCAAAGCAAAGGAAATTGCAACCTTATTGTTTCATCAATTCGGTTGTTTCCATGCGCCATACAAGTGCAACAAATTAAATTTTTGTAAAATATCTTTATATTAGTTTTGGCTTTTGGGTCAATCCATTTGAAGTCATCCAATGATGGTTGCTTGACTATTTTTTATTTTTCATTTTTTTTATGTTATTCTCATTTACATTGGCAGTTCAAAACAGCTATTATTTTATTTTTATCCTAACCTGCTTATGCATGCCAGCAATTTTCATTGAGCAATGTGTGCCAATTTTTAACTGTGGAGATATTAGTGTTAACTTAAATATCTTTGGACTGGATTGTGTTAAAACATTGTAACAAAACTCATTTTCTTCAGCAAATTCTACTCTTGAATTTTAGTCCTTTACATTAAAACCTTTACTTTAAGCATAAGTGAAAATGGCCTCTAAAACTTGGTATAAAAATTCAACAAAATTCCACTTTTTAGAGCTTGAAGGATTGAAATATCAAAGTTAATTTTTTAATTACAATTAGGTGGGGCCTGGACACAACGCCCACTGGTCACAAACCCCAACTGAAAATTTGGTCATAACGCCCAACTTTGATTCTGGTCACAACGCCCAACTTGGTCACAACGCCCAATTTTGATTTTGGTTACAACGCCCAACTTGGTCATAACGCCACTTAAACCACCGTTTTGGTCATAACGCCCAACTTCGATTTTGGTCACAACGCCCAACTTGGTCACAACGCCCAATTTCCATTTTGGTCACAACGCCCAATTTCGATTTTGGTCACAACACCCAACTTTGATTCTGGTCACAACGCCCAACTTGGTCACAACGTCCACTTTTGATTCTGGTCACAACGCCCAACTTGGTCATAACGCCCAAGTTTGATTTTGGTCACAATGCCCAACTTTGATTTTGGACATATCGCCCAGGCGGCACAGAAAGTAAGAAAAATGTGTATCTAAAATGAATAAAAATAAATTAAACTTTTAAGGTGCGGTAATAGGTAGGAAAATTTTCAAGTTCCCGTAAGTAGTATTAATATTATTTATTTTTCATAATAATTCCATGGCGTAATGCGTTGTCCAAAAAGTTTCTAAATTCGGATTATAACACATGAAGTTGTATTTTTTATATGGAACTCATAGTTAGCTGTGGCATTATGAGAAAGAGGATTTTCTCCCATTTCTGTGACATGTCGTATGGGATCGATTTATTCATTTTCACTACTTTATAGCAACAATTCACAATTTTTAATATTTTGTCGTTTTTCTAGTTGAAGACTTGTGCCATTTAGAATATACGTGATTAAACAAAGTTTTTGTGTTGTTACAATACCACCGTTTGATTGACAGAATTAATCATGTTTGATTGTTGCTTATAATATTATAGTGTCCTTCATATATTCATTGATCAGAACATTTTGTTGTCCATTAAAACCTCTGCAGTTTCTCAAATTGAAAATGCATTTGCAAAAATGTAAATATCCTACTTGTATACGAAGGAGGTTCGAAAATATGAAAATGATTGAAGAAAAAAGTACTCTTATTTTTCAAAATACACAGAAATGTTAATTGGAAGTATTTGTTATAACATATCTATTAATAGTTATTTAACAAACAAATATGTTAATGAGAGCGATTAATAATCGAGACATTTTAATGCGCGAGCGCTAGCGAGCGCGTTAATTGTAAATATTATTAATGGCCGATTAACATACGAGTTAAAAAATTATTCATTAATAAGGGTCATTAATAGACGATTCTCTATACATTAATGAAACCCATAAATAAACGATCAACGGAAAAAATTATAATTGATTTTAAATTGTTATTTGGTCCGTTTGTTATTAATTATTTAAGAATTTGCCACAAAAATGAAATTTGTTTGCACTGATTTCAAATCACGTAATATCCTGGTTGCTAAGTGAGGGGAAACTCAGGTTTGACAGTACACGTTTATCGTATGCGTTGATAAGTTAACTTTGAAGTATTTCATGTGGTAATACACAGCGTGGTATGAAAAAAATAGGAGAAACCAGAAAAAAATGTTTTCGGACCAAGTAACTGTGACTTTATGTTTGACACCTACTTTTAATTCTTCAAATAACATTTTTGTCTATTTTGAAAAATAAGGGTACTTTATTTATTTATTTAGTTATTAACGGCATACACCATTTACATTAAAATGAAAAATTTACTTTTAATATACACAACAACAAATACGTGTTAATAACAAAAGTTTTGTGATAATTAGGAAAACAAATATATTAAACATTCTGCAAATTGTTCACGTGGTTTTTAAATGAAAAAAAGCTCTCAGAAAAAATTTCCAACTCAGTCTGACACTCAATGTAGTTTCTCTGCATTCTGGTAATGGGATTATTTATTCCGTAGTTTGTTTGATGAAAAGGAATACGAAATAGTGGTGGGTTACGTACTCTGACATTGGTATTAAAATCAATCAGATTTAGTAATATAGGAGAATCAATCATTCCATTAACTAATTTAAATAGGAAACATAAGTCTATAGACTTCCTACATGAGAGAAGAGAAGTCAGGTTTAATTCTTGGCGAAGCTGAGGGTAATTGATTAGAGTTAGGTCATAGCCCTTGCGGTAAGCGTATATTCTTAAGAACTTATTTTGAATACGTTCAATCTTATCGATGTGTATTTTATATTCTTGAACCATTTTCATATTTTTGAACCTCCCCTGTATACGAATATATTTACATTTTGGCAAGTGCATTTTTAGTTTGAGAAGATGTAGAAACTTGTATCAGGAATAAAACTTTCTGATAAATGGATGATAAAAAACTCTATGTGCTACAAAATTATGAGGGACAGTATATGTTATATTATACAGATTGGTGGTGGATAGTGTGAACATAGGCTGTCCATTGAGCTAGAATACAGTTTATGGGCTTTGTATGCGTTAGACAGAAATAGACATATATTATTTAAAATCTAGTATCCTAGAATTCAGTGTTTTCTAAAAACAAAACCTTTTGATTCTGCGAATACTAGATGTTAATCGCATATAGGTCTGTTTATGTCTAACGCATACAAAGTCCATAAACTGTATTCACACACATTTGATTACTTATGTTCACATTTTCCGCCACCAATCTGTATATTATGATATATAACACTGGAATGGGAAAAAATCCTCTTACTCATGATACCACATACAACTATGGATTTCATCTACAAAAATACAATTTTATGGTATAACTTCAATTTTAAAACTTTATTTTGAATAACTGACTACCCACTGCATTCGTATCGAAAAGGTGCCAGAAGAACCTCAAATTACTTTTATCTAATTAATAACAAACGGACCAAATAACAATTTAAAATCAATTATAATTTTTTCCGTTGATCGTTTATTTATGGGTTTCATTAATGTATAGAGAATCGTCTATTAATGACCCGGCCATTAATAATGTCTACAATTAACGCGCTCGCTAGCGCTCGCGCATTAAAATGTCTCGATTATTAATCGCTCTCATTAACATACTTGTTTGTTAAATAACTATTAATACATATGTTATAACAAATACTTCCAATTAACATTTTTGTGTTTTGAAAAATAAGAGTACTTTTTTCTTCAATCATTTTCATATTTTCAAACCTCCTTCGTATAGAAGTAGGATATTTACATTTTTGCAAATGCATTTTTAATTTGAGAAACTGCAGAGGTTTTAATGGACAACAAAATGTTCTGATAAATGAATATATGGACACTATAATATTATAAGCAACAATCATACGTGATTAATTCTGTCAATCAAACGGTGGTATTGTAACAACGCAAAAACTTTGTTTAATCACGTATATTCTAAATGGCACAAGTTTTCAACTAGAAAACGACGAAATATTAAAAATTGTGAATTGTTGCTATAAAGTAGTGAAAATGAATAAATCGATCCCATACGACATATTTCACTGAAATGGGAGAAAATCCTCTTTCTCATAATGCCACAGCTAACTATGAGTTTCATAAAAAAAATACAACTTTATATGTTATAATCCGAATTTAGAAACTTTTGGTCAACGCATTACGCCACGGAATTATTATGAAAAATAAATAATATTAATACTACTTACGGGAACTTGAAAATTTTCCTACCTATTACCTCACCTTAAAAGTTTAATTTATTATTATTCATTTTAGATACACATTTTTCTTACTTTTTGTGCCGCCTGGGCGATATGTCCAAAATCAAAGTTCAAGGACTAATTAATACCCACTCCCAAAACGAATATGTGAAAGAAATCCACGCACTCAGACAAAAAATTGAAACCAAAAACAAAACAATAAATTTTATATGGATCCCATCACACACAAAAATCCAAGGTAATGAAGAAGTAGACCAACAAGCCAAAGAAGCTGCATCGAAGAACACATATGATACCTTGTACCACACGAGAACAGATCTAAAAACCTCGTTAAAATACAAACTTTCCACAAAATGGAATCAAGAATGGATGCAAATTACAGAAACCAAAAATTATTATACACCACTCCCTCCTGCTAAATGGACTAATACTAATTTAAAAAGAAATGAAGAAACAGTGATAGCACGTCTCAAGGTTGGCCATACCAGGTTAACCCACGACTACTTATTACAACGAAGCGAACGTCCAATATGTGAACAGTGCAACACAAACTTAACAGTAACACATCTTCTATGTATGTGCCCTAAATACGAAGAAGCACGCGCAAAATACCTACTCGGAGGAAACCTACACACGGCATTCTCCAAATCAGACCAGCTACTGCTATATCTTAAAGACATACAAGTGTTTAATTTGCTGTGATGTATATAATTATAATTACCTACTGTAACCTAGTGCCATAAGACCTTGTTGTTGAGGCACTCAAATTTCTTAATAATAAAAAAAAAAAAGTGGGCATTGTGACCAAAATCAAACTTGGGCGTTATGACCAAGTTGGGCGTTGTGACCAGAATCAAAAGTGGGTGTTGTGACCAAAATCGAAATTGGGCGTTGTGACCAAGTTGGGCGTTGTGACCAAAATCGAAGTTGGGCGTTATGACCAAAACGGTGGTTTAAGTGGCGTCGATAGCTCTCTCCTATAACAGGCGTCGGTAGGCGTTGTGACCAATATCATTTTTGGGCGTTATGACCAAGTTGGACGTTGTGACCAAAATCAAAATTGGGCGTTGTGACCAAGTTGGGCGTTGTGACCAGAATCAAAGTTGGGCGTTATGACCAAATTCTGAGTTGGGGTTTGTGACCAGTGGGCGTTGTGTCCAGGCCCCACCTAAATGTAATGAAAAAATTAACTTTGATATTTCAACCCTTCAAGCTCTAAAAAGTGGAATTTGTTGAATTTTTATACCAAGTTTTAGAGGCCATTTTCACTTATGCTTAAAGTAAAGGTTTTAATGTAAAGGACAGGCGTCGGTGGGCGTTGTGACCAAGTTGGGCGTTGTGACCAATATCGTTTTTGGGCGTTATAACCAAGTTGGGCGTTGCGACCAAAATCAAAATTGGGCGTTGTGACCAGAATCGAAGTTGGGCGTTATGACCAAATTCTGAGTTGGGGTTTGTGACCAGTGGGCGTTGTGTCATAGCCCCAATTAGGTATGATAGAGCACTCACCATAACTAGAGTAATAACATTAATGAGTTTCCTTCTTTTTATAAATTTTTTAAATTTGAAATTTTTAAATGTTTTGAAAGTTTGAGAGTTAATATCTCTGGCAGGGCTTGGTTTAAAAATCTATTTTTTGTACGTTATATACACCTATATGATAGCAAACAACAGTAAAAATTTCAACTCTGATATTTATCTCTGAACAAAGTTAAGAGTTTTCTAAATCTGCACAAATAACTGATATTTGCACCCTTAACAATGTTATTAAACTTACTTAGAATACATATTTTAGAAGTTCTGACAACAATAAAGGCCTAGTTTCACAAGTTTAGGTTTAACATTGAGCTTGGGTGTAGCCTTAAAATATCCCAAATAAAACAAATTTGAACCAGAAATTAATTTTGTTAAAAGTTACAATATTAAGATTAGGCTAACTTACTTGAAACTTTTTTTAATCTGAATAACTGTTTAGGAGCATGCTTATTTGTTCCGACATACCCAATTAAACAGCCTAATCCTGTACAGACCTGTCAAGCCCCAATTTCATGGCCTTCAGTACAACTCCTGTACAGACCTGTCAGGCATATTGAGTTTGTAGAGACATGAACCTTTTACCTGCTTTAACTATTCTTAACTCAGGAAGCAACTTTGAAAAACCATTTATTGTTTCCAAAATGTAAAATGTCATTTTAATTATACAAAATATAAATATACCTTTTTATTTTATTTTTATTTGATAACCTTTACTTTTTTCTGTGAAGTTTAATATGTTTTATGCTAGCAAAAAATCTTAATCTACAGTAAAAAAGTTTTATCACATTCAACAACAAAGTGTAAATTGGTAAAATAGATATTTCTGGAATTTCAGGATTGTTACTGGTAGTTAAAATATATATTGTTTTATTGATTTTAGAAAATTCATAGCTTTGTTCAAGGGCAAATATCAAAATTTAAATTTTTACTGTCGCTTGCTATCATATAGGTGTATATTATGTGCAAAAATTAGATTTTTATACCAAGCCCCACAAGAGATATCAACCCTCAAACTTGCACAAAAATTTAATTTTCAAAAATTTATAAAAAAAGTAGGAAACATTTATCAATATTATTACTGTAGCTATGATGAGTGCTGTATCATACCCAACTGTAATAAAAAAATCAACTTTGATATTTCACCTTTTCACTGAATATGTAAGCTCTAAAAAGTGGAATTTGTTAAATTTTGATACCAAGTTTTCAGGTCCATTTTCACTTATTAGGCTTAAAGTAAGGCTTTTAATGTAAAGGACCAAAATTAAAGAGGAGAATTTGCTGAAAAAAATGGTTTTTGTTACAATGTTTTAGAACAATCCAGCCCAAAGATATTGAAGTTTATGAAATAGTTTGGTTAGGAAAACATTTTTATCAGCCAATAAAAAGCGAAAAATCAAACAAAACCGAGTAGCTTTATTTGTTGAGAATAACGTTTCATTTGCATATTAGCAAACTTCTTCAGATTACAGTTGATACAATTAATGTAGATACATTATAAACTTCCTTGGATTGTTTGAAAAGTTAATAATATAATAAAAACACTAAACAATACATGACAAAAATTAATATGAGGGGAGGAATTAAACACTCCCCTTCTAAATGATTAAATAGAGCATTTTTTGGCTAATTCAAAATTCTGAAAATTTTTAATAGCTGTCACCACAGATTAATCTATAAGTCTTATAGATTAATCTGTGGTGACAGCTATTAAAAATTTTCAGAATTTTGAATTAGCCAAAAAATGCTCTATTTAATCATTTAGAAGGGGAGTGTTTAATTCCTCCCCTCATATTAATTTTTGTCATGTATTGTTTAGTGTTTTTATTATATTATTAACTTTTCAAACAATCCAAGGAAGTTTATAATGTATCTACATTAATTGTATCAACTGTAATCTGAAGAAGTTTGCTAATATGCAAATGAAACGTTATTCTCAACAAATAAAGCTACTCGGTTTTGTTTGATTTTTCGCTTTTTATTGGCTGATAAAAATGTTTTCCTAACCAAACTATTTCGTATTATTAATATTCAGCCGTTATAAATTTGTTTACATTGAAGTTTATGTTAATGACTCTAAAGTCAAAAATCTGTAAAAGGCTTTACCCAGAACTTCCCTCTTTGACATTGTGACACTAAATAATTTTAAAAATCAAATTAAATTAGGAGTAAAAATATCTTCATGTTTCTAATACATTAAATACATTTTGAAATAAAAAAATGTAGCCCGCTGGGGGGATTTGAAATCTGCTGCATCTGCGAAGCAGATTGTGACCACATCGACTTTTCGTCTGCGCCATCGAGACATTGGAACAAGTGCGGCGCGCGCCTCTCTGCAACAGAATGGTCTTATTGTTGAAACGTTTCGACGCTTTTGTGACATCATCTTGTATCTGTTGAGTCCTATTTTCGGCAAGTGTAAAGCCTGACCTATGTGAAAATTATTACTTCCTTCTATTTCAAAATTAACGCAAAAATAAACAAAATTTCATTTTTTTAAGGTGCTCACCCTGTATATAATTGTTTGAAATTGTACCGGTTTATGCCAGGAATATATATAATGTGTATGCAAAATATCATCTTCCTCCGATATGGTTTTTCGTCATCTAGGGATCTAGGGAAGTAAAAATTGGCATGCGTTGCTCAACAAAAATGGGCGCGGCATAAGTGGGTTAGGATAAAAATAAAATAAGCACTGTTTTGAACTGGCAATGTATATGGGAATAACATATAAAAAAATTTTTAAATAAAAATTAGTCAAGCAACCAAAAATAATTTGGTTGAATCACATGGATCGTCCATTTTACCATATTATATCAGTTAAACATTTGCATATGGCTGCTTCTGATAAATAGAAATGTATTAATTCTTCATTAATAAATGTTGATATAGTATTACTGTTGGCTTTGTTTAACTCCTTAGAAGCATTTAAGAAACCTTCGGGTTGAATCTCATTATTAAGCACTCTTATGATCAAGCGACGTACCTTCCATATGTGTCAGTCGTTTTGTCGACGCAGATCCAAATATAATTATTTCTCGAATTTCGTTAATAGTCTCATTGTAATAGTGGACACGTAATTTTTGCGGAGAGTACTTTCGTCGGGAATACGTTTATAACAATATTTTTAGAAAAATGTTTTAAAAGCACTATTTTGAAGTTTATTTAAGGTTATAATTAATTTTATCACTGCTGTGCAAAGGTCCGTGTTGTTCTCTGCCATCAGCAGCGGATGCCATAGACGTTTTAATGTATACTTGCTGTTTTAAATGTTCTTGATATAACATGGTTTTGATGTGTTGCATTACATTGTATTTTTTCATGCACTAAATCTACTAAATTATAAAAACATAAAAACTATTCAAAAAGTCACTATTTTTGAACATGCTTGTTAAAATAATTTATTATTTGCAATTTCAACTCCTCGTGACCTCTTATGCAGCTGGTTGTATTCGATTTTTGTTGAGGCATAGTGTTAAAAACATGAGAAACGTATGTAAATTGCAACTGCACACACTTTGCACAAGCAAGGAATTGAGACGCCAGCCAAGCAATCTGATGCAACTATGAAGTAAATGTATAAACTCAGGGAAGACCCATTGCGCTTACTCACAGAAATTGTCAAAACTCGTATGTAAAAATACAAAACTTGAAAATTACTAATTGATGTAAGAATCAACGGGAATACTGTTTTTTTTAATACGCACAATACGAAAAATTCAGAATAAGCGTTAAATAAGCACAACAGTGGAAAATAACGATAAAACCAGTCTGAAATATATTTTTTTAATGTAAAGCTTGGGTATTTAAAGGCAAATTTCGTGCTTTCAGTATTTAACGTAAGCATAAAAAGCAAAAATCCGGTCTCTACTATTCACTCAAATTTATATTATGAAGTGGTATTTTTACTATTTTTATATTGTTAGCTCCATCTGTAATTTTTATTTGATTAATTCTATTCTAAAGGTATTTTCATAGATGTCCACCAGCATAACAACATTGATATTTTAGAATAACGTAAACAGAAAGTAATAATTATTGCTTAAGTTTGAAATCCTAAAATACATATTAAATATAGTATAAAATGGTAAGAGAATTACTTGATAATATTTTATTGGTTTGGGTCCCTAAGAATATGTGTATCAACATACAAATGTATTGTTTGACGAATTAGCCGCCAGTAGTGTAAGATGTGATAGTAATACAGTTTTAATTGATCAGTTCGTAGAAGGAGAATATACCTATACTAGCAGTCCAGTGAGACAAATGTCTCATTTAATAAAACAAAAAAGACCGTTTTGCAAATAGAATGCGTATTCACCACAGGTGATTTATATTATATGACGTCATTGTTGGTAGCAAACTACCAGTTGCATTCGCCTTGATAAAATTTGCCTAGAATCTAACCTAAAAAGTTAGGATTAGGATAATTAAGATAATAATTAGTGTTAGAGACTGAAATTCGGTTCCTGACCTGACATGACCATTCCAAACATATAACTTTGATAACTTTTTTCTCTATCTCTTACGGTTTGGCTGCTGAAACAGCGTCCCGGACGGACAGACAAATCTATTAGATAAAGGATATGTTCTAGAGGAGAGACAGTAATTGATTATGTAATAACCAACAATACAGGCTTAGAAGATATCAAAAGCCTAATAATAGGGGAGAGAACTGAGTCAGATCATCAACCCTTAACAATACACTTAGCAGAAACAATGAAACCTGAATCAAAAGAGAAAGAATTTAGGCGAATAAATAAAAATGTATGGACAAAACAGTATAAAAATGTACAAAGAGAATTTAAGAAGGATTGAATTCAGAAAGGAAGGAGTAGAAAGTGCAATGAATGAACTCACAGAGAAGACTAAGGAAAATATAGTGAAAGTACAAAAGACAATACAGAAATGGAAAATAGGTAGAAATCCTTGGTGGGATAAAGAATGTAAAAATAAAAAGCAGCAAGTAAGACAGTGTTTAAGAAGATGGAAAATTAAAAAAGTTGCAAAAAATGTATATATAAAAGAGATGAAAGAATACAAAGAACTAATA
The DNA here is from genome assembly GCA_940337035.1 of Agriotes lineatus. Taxonomy (NCBI): domain Eukaryota; kingdom Metazoa; phylum Arthropoda; class Insecta; order Coleoptera; family Elateridae; genus Agriotes; species Agriotes lineatus. The sequence continues at coordinate 40,029 of CALNHX010008703.1, forward strand.
AAGAGCAAAAAAAAGAGGAAGATGGAACAATATGGAAAAGAGATAAGGGAAATAAAGCACGAAACAGAAGCATGGAAGTACATCAACAAAGAGAGGAAAACAAAATCTCAGATAAGTGACAAAATAGAGATGACAATATGGGAAACACACTTCAGGAAGATACTGAAAGGAAGAGAAGAAAGAATTATACAAAGACAAGAAATAGCAATAGAAACAACAACGACAACACCAATAAAGGAAGAGGAAGTAAGATACCAAATAAAGAAATTAAAAAAGAACAAATCCCCCGGGGTAGATGAGCTGCAGAATGAAGTATGGATAAACACACCAGATAATATAATTGGAAGACTAACAGAGTGCTTACAAAATAAATGGGAAGGCAAAGGATTTCCAGAAAGTTGGAAAACAGGAATAATAATCCCGATATATAAAAGAGGAGACAGAGACATGGCAGAGAATTACAGGGGAATAAATTATATGCCATGATCTTGGAAGGAAAGCTAAAACAGGAAATGGAAGAAAAGAACATTATTCAACAAACACAATCAGGATTCAGAAAGGGAAGAGGTGCAATAGACAACATATATATCCTAAACTACATAATAGAAAAGGAAATAATGGAGAAAAAAGGAAATAATGGAGAAAAAAGGAAAGCTAGTTACATTTTTCGTTGATCTCAAAGCAGCCTTCGACATGGTGAATAGACAAGAACTGTGGCAAATGATGGAAAGAAAAGGAATACACCAACACATGATTACCCGAATAAAAGAACTATACGAAGAAACCGTAAACATTGTCAAAATTAATGAAAAGACATCTAAATGGTTTTGGACAAAAAGAGGATTACGACAAGGATGCCCACTCAGCCCGACTCTTTTCCTGATATATATATCAGATTTGGAAGATAAATTAAGACAATGGCAAGAAGGTGGAGTGATAATTGGTAAGAAGAAGATTTGGTCATTAGCATATGCTGATGACATAGTACTTCTGGCAAAAGAAAAGGAACAAATGAAAGATATGATGATAAGATTCCAGCGATATTTACAGAAAAAGAGTATGGAATTAAATGTAGAAAAATCAAAGATCATAGTCTTTAGAAAAGGAGGAGGAAGAGATAAAAAAGAAAAATGGAAATGGAACGAAGAAGAAATAGAAAAAACAAATGAAATAAAATACCTAGGATATACATTCCAAAGAAACAATGGGCCAGAAAAACATTTAAAGGAAGTCACAAGTAAAGCTATGAAGGCATTTTGCCAAATATGGGGAATAGGAAAGAGAAAATTCGGAGAAAACTTTAACATAAGGCTAATGATGTTTGACACAATAATAAAAAGTATAATTCTGAGAAAGAGAGGGAAGAGATCGAGAAAATCCAAGTAAAATACATCAAATGGCTATTGGAGCTTGATACAAACACGCCATCATATACCGGGTGCTGACTTGCGCGACGCACCATAGGAATTTGCATAGTAAATTCTTTATGTTCAATTATTTGCTCCCCTAATTATTTTAGAGCTAAAGTGTAAATACATTTTTTGTAGAGTAAAAAATACTGCATCCATTCATACTATTGCTAACAATTTTTCATTTTCCAGAACCGAAGGAATGCAAAAAACAAACTAGCATTTTTACAAAAATCAGTGACGCCATGGAATTATTAAAACAAGCCAATGCCAACACAAGTGCGTGCGGGCCGATCATCCAGTCACTGCCGTCAAAATATTGAACGTATTGTCGTTTTTCTCGTTTTGGTGTAAGTTCTGAACCTCATTATTGCACCTAAAATTATTTAATAACCTGCCTGTAGTCTTAAATTATTCTCCTTAGTATAGAATTTCGGCTTAGACCGCGTCGTATTTGTATATGAACACCCAGCATTTTCTGGCTTAATGTGCCTTGCACCTTGTGAAGTCGAGCAAAAACCCGCGCGATGGCCATGCTCTCTGGTGGCTCGTGTTGTTTGAGTATCTTGAGAACGAGGATACTTAGGCAGATTTGGCCGTTTTGCTGTTTGTGCATCCATATTCACTAACGTTTCGCAGTCTTAAACTTAAAATGAATATGAATTAGTCTATTAATGGTTGTACTGTTTGGAATTTGCCGATACGAATATTTTACAATAAACAAGGAGCTTACTTAACGAACGTCCACCATACTCGTAAAATCATTTTTGTTATGGACAAGGTCTATGTACCTTAGAGACATTAAGCAGAACATAATTAATAATTAATTATTATAAACGTCAAACATCAATGACAAACAAACAAACAGCACATATTGTCGCGCCGCACGCATTTGCGTTGGCATTGGCTTGTTTCAATAATTCCATGGCATCACTGATTTTTGTGAAAATGCTAGTTTGTTTTTTGCATTCCTACAGTTCCGGAATATGAAAAATTCTTAGTCACAGTATGAATGGATGCAGTATTTTTTTCTCTACAAAAAATGTATTTACACTTTAACTCTAAAATAATTAGGGGAGCAAATAATTGAACATAAAAAATTTACTATGCAAATTCCTATGGTGCGTCGCACAAGTCAGCACCCGGTATAGTGCTAGAGGAAACAAAAAGAAGAAAACTAAGGATTGAGGCAGGACATAGAGCAATAAAATATGAAGATAAAATAAGAAGCAACACGGAAAATACAATATTGAAGGAATGTTGGAAAGAAATAAGAAAAAAGGAGGAGAAAAAATAGAAGATGGTAAAAATAAATGGGAAAAGAAAAGGGAAAAGTACTACCAAAGAGACGGCTACTCCACACAAGAGATAGAAAGAAGAAGAGAAGATCAACAACTGTCCATAATAAAAGAACTCATAAGAAAAGATGAAGAAATATAAAAACAGGAGCGGTTTAACCAAATAAACCGCAATACCAGCAATAATTTATATAGAAATATTATGACGACAGGAGTACCCAAATACCTAAGAAACAAAGAAGACAAGGGACGCCATCAAACAATTGCAAGGTATAGATGTGGAAATGAAGAAAATGGTAAAAAAATATGGAAAAAAGATGAACAGAAGATGTGTAAGTTATGTGGAATAGAGGAAGAAACAATAGTGCATCTAGTACATGGATGTTATAAGACTCGGGATATAAGTGATGGAAAAACAGTGAAAAGTGTACTAAGTAAAAGTGGCAAGGGTATAGGGTGGATGAGAGAGGTACAAAGAAGACGAGGAATAAAGGACAAGAATGAGTAAAATAAAATACGTAATTAGTACAAATGTAAATTAATATGTAATGTTGAGGTACATTAATGTTAATGTCAATGTAATTAATAATAATGTAATAACCGAACTCCTACTGCAAACTGAAAAGCAGCAGGATAAATAAATTACTACTACTACTAATTGATCAGTTTTTGAGGTAATAGTAATGTGTATCTGAATTTAGAAAAAATAAAGAAAACTGCCTGTTGTCGGAAAATACAGAATATCATCAAACAAGATTGTGTAAAATGCAGATATGTTACAGCATTGTTCATGCACCTGTGTATGTATGGTTGCCTATACAATAGTGTGCTACATCGGCGCATACGAAAACCGTAATAATTCTCGAGAAATCAATAGTGAAATTGTAACTATTTGCCTTGTTTCTTTTCGAATTCTCATAGTTATAAAATTCAGATATTTTACGGTAACCGATACAATTGTTTGTTTTTTTTTCACAATTCGGGATGAAATTTTATCAGTTTTAAAAATAGTTTTCGACGGTTGGAATGGTTAGGTTTTCAAAAGGCATCTTTGTTTCGAAGCTGCGATAAGAATATTTTGCTATGAGTGAGATCATGCTTTTTTATTACAAGAGCAGAAAATGTTCAATCGCTCTAGCAACTACTCTATCAATAATTTTCGTTACTGCATTTTTTTGTGAAAAAACTACAAGTGTAATTTTTTTCTGGCAAGTTAAGCATTATTTACGTATACATATATCATATTTAATCGGTGCATTGAACTGTGGGGCATTATGTATGTTTATGGCGTTATTTTCTGACGTTGTTTATTTTGAAAATTTTGCTGAACAGTTGAAAATGTCAGTTTATACCAGATTTTATTGTTTAGTTATGACTTGCAGCAGTCACAGGTGTGCTACAAAAGTATATAGACACCAGTGCATACTAACTGGAAGAAGTTATCAGCATTTAAATAAACTCCATAAATTATATGGCTATATATATTAGTTTAACTTCTAGAAAGGAAGAATAAGGTCGTCTTTTTTATTGTTTCAGGATAAAGAGCATAATTTGCATTCATTTATATCCAGTCCTCATAGATATTGTTTATTTGGTAGGCAAATCACTGGGCGTTACAAACTTATTTTGCTATAGTCACGTTTGATTGTCCGGTAGACCTTGCATTTATTAACATTTATTTTGCTAAAATAATGCGGTTTTATATTCCTGCTAGTTCATGTTAGTGAATATGTGAAAGTGAAAAGTTCACTATATTTATGAAAATCTTTTAACTGAAAATTTAATGTAAGATTCTTAACTAAACGTAATTAAATTGCAGTAAAATCTTATCAATTAGCATTTATGGATAGGGAATGAAATTAGTAAACTTATTTAAAATAACTACAGTGTAATGCTTCCACTATTTTTCTGTTGACACTATTTATATTTAAAAATCTATAAAACTTTGGAAATTAATTTTTTTGTTATTTTTGCGCAGTTAATTGATTGCAAAAAATATTTATTAATAATGTCTCCCCAAGAAAATAGACCACACTATCTATTGAACCTGTATATGAAGAAAAAATCAATTAAAACCTAAAATAACAAATTAAATATAATATAACAATGTATAAAGCTTTAAAATATATATATATATATATATATATGCAAAACGTCAAACTCGCCTCCGAAAGCATACGTCGAAACGAAGAACTGGCCTCATTTTTGGAGGCCAGTACGAAAAATCGGAGGCGACTAGGTATCCCCATGTATAAGTGTTCCATTCAACAGATGGTGCAACAAGCATCGATTTAACAGATTTTTTGGTGGAGGTGAGTTTGACAGTACACATATTCAGTTATACACTTCAGTTGGTAGAGGTTATTCTAGATGGCGCGACCATGTAATACACATATACACCTAACAAGGTGCGCCAGTAGTACTTGCCTCTATCCATGAAACATACTGTTACGCCTCAGAGACTTGGCAAACGCGCACGGGGGCTTATCGCTAGTAATGGATTTAAGTAAATTCAATACAACCGCATGTCACTGAACATTTAATACAGGATCCGTCAACGATGCGGGGTGGGAAATATCTCTAAAACTAGAAGATTTACATTAAAATAGCTTATATAAAAGTTGAAGGTACGAAAGTGTTGCATATTACTAAAATATTTCTGATTATACAGGATGGCTCAAAAAGTGTGGCGAACCAAAGTTATTACTCTATATTTAGGAAGGTTAAAAGCTTTGCATTGAAATACCAATAGTTTTAATATAAATTTGTATGGGTCTAACATCAACTGTTTTGGAGATGTTACCGATTTTATGCACAAAATGCTAAACTTCAGGCAGCTGCTGTAGATACTGAAATAAAAATAAAACATACGTTTTTTGTGAATTACCTTTCGAGTGTAAAATGGTGATTCTCGGCATTCATACTATATAAGGTGCCTGCAAATTTCATGATTTCAAAGGTGTTTAAAGGAAACGCACTACACATTTTAGTATTTTAAAATGCCTTTTTAAAAAGATTTATTTTGATATCTTACTGGATAACTCTGAATTCAACTGTTTTCCAACTATGCGAGTGTGAGTATAAGAAAACAATGTAAAGCCCCTAAAATGCTTTATTTAAAGGAATCACAAACTAGGTTTAGAAAATAAAAATCCAGCCATTGCTGACACAAAAACCAAGAAATGCTGGAATAAATTAAATCTCAAAACCAGTTGAATTGAGGGGTGTTAAATAAGCTATTAGGCGAAAATTTATTGAAAGAGTTTTTAAGAAATACAGAGATACATATCGTGCTTCATTTACTAAGGCAAAATCATTGAATTTGCAAATTACGAGCACTTTGTATGGTTTTAATACCCATCGAAGAAGAGGAGAAATAGTCGACAATTTAGCGGTATTGGGTATACAGTGACCGCCGAAAATCGGCATCACATAAGTAAAAAAATATATATTTTAGATTTTTCAAAAAACTGTACACGTCAATAATTTGTGCTTGTCTAAAAACCTATTTAGCCCCTATCATAGATACCGAGTGACGTTTACTTATTTAGAAAATTCCGTTTTTCGAAATTGTCAAAATCTAAAAAGTTCTATTTTCGGAAATTAAGTAAGATTGCAATGAGATTGTTTTAGAGTGTCTTAGTTTTGATTAACTGAACAATCTCAAGTCCAGAAAACACATATTTTTCTTTAACTTTAGCTTTAGCTTTTTTCTTTTTTTAAATATTTTCAGTTTCGCATACCATGACTTAATATTGTAATTCAAATTTTTTATGTAACGACTTTCATGATTTATAATTGTAAAAAATAATATAAAATGTTAATTGCTCGTTTAGATTTTGTATTATTTACCGAAAAGTGAAATGTTCGCATAATATTTACGTTTTTGATGCAATGTGCTTTTTAGGAGAAATATTTTTGAATGATTATTAATATCTATTTAAATGGCTTCTAAACACTCTAACCCTGTTAGCGAATTACTGTTACAGAAATCCTGTAAACGATCTTTTACAGTTGTCTGAATGAGAAGAATTTTTAGAACATGTAAACTGTATAAAGAAAAATCTTCTCATTTAGACAACTGTAAAAGAATATTTACAGGATTCATTAAAAGGGTTAGATTAGAGTTTTTATCGTAGAAGCCATTTAAATAGATATTAATTATCATTTAAAAATACTTCTCTTACAAAGCACCTTGCATCAAAAACTTCAAAATTATGCGAACATATCACTTTTCGGTAAATAATTAACATTTTCTTTATTTTTTACAATTATAAATCGTTAGTCTTCACATAAAAAAAATGTTAATTTTAAAATTAAGTTTTGGTATGTCTTCTTCTTCCTCTTAATATAGGCTGAGAGCCTGTTACTTTCACACACTTGAGTGCGGTTTTATAAGCCATCTTAATCCGCGGCCGGGGTAGGTGGCTAGCCTAACCCCTTGAATTAAGGAAGAATGCCCTCGCAGGGGTCACGACCATCAAAGGTGTTCGTATGATGGCCCGAGAGCGTACGATGTTATCAATGCTCGGGTGTGGGGCTTGACCCACTTCACTGCTGGCGCCACGCAAGCACCAGCCGGCCACACGCTGTTGGTATGTGAAATTTTGAAAAATATTTTAAAAATTGAAAAATTAAAGTTTAGCTAAAGTTAAAGAAAAATGTGTGTTTTCTGGACTTGAGATTGTTCAGTTAGCTAAAACTAACACTCTAAAGAAATCTCATTGAAATCTTACTTAATTTCCGAAAAATAGCACTTTTTAGATTTTGACAATTTCAAAATACGCCATTTTTTAAATAAGTTAAAATCACTCGGTATGTATGATAGGGGCTAAAGAGGTTTTTGGACAAGCACAAATTATTGTCGTAAAAATTTCTTTTCAAAAATAAATAATAAAAAACTCCCATATGATGCCGACTTTTTGGCGGCCACTGTATAATTTTGATGTGTTCGTTTGTTGTTTTTTCAAAATCTGATTTCATTTGATAATACTCGTAGAATCAATTTAATCAGAATTTTTCGTTTTTTTTTGTGTTCATTATTTCTTGTATCTACATTACGGGATTTGTATTGTCTAAATCTGGTTCTTTGTTCTGTTCGAAGACATTTAAATTTATTCATCTAAAGGTGGTTTTTGTTATCCCTTGAATTAAAGCATCTTAATTTTTAGTTTTTACTTGCCTCGTCTAAAAGACGAAGAACGTATTGTAATCAATAAAAAATTACCTTCTAAAATTTCTTCAGATCTTCACTTCCAGGGTCCCTAGATATCAAAGAACCGTTTTTTTCAATTCCGTCTGTCTTTTGCCGGTATAACTCTAAAACTATTTTTTGGAGGAAGACGATACTTTGCATGCATATTCTATGTCTACCTGGCATAACGCCGAAAAAAATTCGGAGAAATATATACAGGGTGAGCAAACAAGAAAAATTAAATTCTTTCCATTTTTGCTTTAACTCAAGACCTATTACTTAAATGAAAGTAATAATTTGCACAAGTCTCAGGTTTTTACACTTGAAGAAAAAAGGCATATTTGGACACAACATATAGGTACAGAGTGAGCACTAAACAAATGGTTGCTTATTTTGCTTTAACTTAGAAGCAGATAAAATCAGTAATTTGCACATAGCTCAGGCTTTACACTTGACGAAGATGGAACCCAAGAGATACAAGATAAATGTTGTAAGAGTCAAAAAGGGGCAACAAATAGTGTGTTCTGTTTAATACAGCCATGCATTGCACATATCCGAGTGATCCTTCACGGATCAGTAGAAGAAACGCGTGGAACTGAAATCGCATTTGCAGGCGATGTAGTTCGAATCCCATCACCGTTGTTGATGCAATACGCATTAGCAAATGTTTCTTTTTATTGTTTCAGTATTATTAGAAACGTGAAAAAACTTTTACCCAATAATATTTTGATAACGTTCTCTTTCATTGAATTGTTTCCTGTTACTTAGTACAACAGCCTTCTAAAGTTCAGCATTTTTTTGCATAAAATCGTTAATATCTCCAGAACCGTTGGCGGTAGATCGATACAACTTTATATTAAAATTATTAGCATTTCAATGGAAAACTCCTTGTAAGCTACCTAAATATCGAGCCTTCTATTTAAAAAAAGTAAGTTTAGGTGGCCCCTCTTTTTGACCTACCATTTATAATCAAAACTGTGTGATGTGCACCGAATTCGTATCTCGTAGAATATAGCTATGTTAGGTACCCACAAGAATTTATTAACACACGCAGAATGCCATCCGCGCGATGTTTAGATACGTTATCACGTTCGCCGTGCCGAAATCCGAAAACAAAACGACGCGCTACTTTTATTCCCTCGGCAAAAGGTGCAACAGAGCGGCAACGTTGCTGGAGGTGAGTATGTCGATTGTGTAACACGGCGATATACAATGGGAGGCCACATTGTAGCAGTGTAGTCGGAGCTGTGCTGCTATTTAGTGTGCACCATTTTTTTGTATATCTCAAATATCAAAATTCCTTACCCCTCTCTTGATGCTTCTGTTACGATAACCTTATTTAAGAGATTGACGAGGAATACACATGGAAAAACATGTTCCTTGACATGGAGGCGTGGGTGTCTGTCATATGTTCGGAGGCAAGTAAGATAGCCGTGCATATATATATATATATGCAGATGTTCAAAGGTATTATTAATCATCGAAAAAGAAGACTATTAAGTGCCAGAATATACACTAACCCGCAAAATTAACACATATTTTTTCTTAAGAATATTTTATTGAAAAATGCCCTTTTAACACTAATACATGTCTGTAAGATGAAAGAAGTATATTTATTTGTGATCGGCATTAAAGTACCTCGAAATCGTAATTAAAATACGAGAAATCGGCAGTAACGTAATGCATTGTTTTACGACTTTTTTGTAGGTGGCGAGGCGACAGATAAAGTCAACCGAGGTTAACATAACCTACAAATGTTGATAAAAATGTTGTAATTTCACGATTTCTTGATTTAAAATAAAACATAATGTACTCCTCGGCACTGAAGTTCCTTTTTATCCCTCATGTGGTTTATTTGCCTTGGCCCTACGGGCCTCAGTAACTAAATCCACATATGTAATAAAAAGCTAAACTTCAGTGCCTTGGTGTACAAACTACTATTAAAAACATCAAGTAGTAAGCTGACAAAATTGTTTTTGTCATTTGAAAACAATTCTCATACTGTTTGGTTTACTATTAAAAAGAACAGTTTCAACAATCGAGTTTTTCTGTACATTAATTTGCTTTGCTGTTATTTGTAGGAAAAAGACTCGATTTTAAATTCCTTTGTTATTTTAAGTGTGATTTTATTTTTGTGTTAAATTTTTATCGGTTGTTTTTAATTATGCCAGTGCTAAGTCGTGATAATGCAATTAGAGCGACAGTGTTGTTGGAAGAAGGAAGAAAGCAAATTATGTTGCATTACTGTTAGAAGTTAATCAATCTTCGCGACTTCAAGTACGACTTAGAGAGACTGGTAATGTCGGTAGAAGATGAGGGTAGGGTCGCGAGCGGGCATCATTCGCTGTAGATGACCATTTGTTGCAGTTAAGTTCTTTACAGTATCACACTCTTGCAGCTCCAAAACTCTAAAACAGCCTTGACACCACAAAAGGCTTAAGAATAAGTGAGAGAATAGTGAGGAGAAGGTTAGCAGAAACAAAACCTTTATGCTAGACACCCTGTAATGTTTTCCATTCTGTTCACACGACATCGGACAACTCGATTAGCTTTCGCTCGTCATTATGGAGAATGGAGCATTAGGTAAAAGTTCTGAGTTACGGTTTTTTAAGGGCTGCTGATAGTCTTCAAAGAGTGTAGAGGAGAAATGGTGAACGTTACGCTGAATGTGCGAATACCGAAAGGGACAAATTTGGGGGTTGCTCAATCACGATTTGGGGCGGCATTTCTTTGAGTGGTTCTACACACTTTGTTGTGTGCGATAGACCAAGTATAACAGCACTTTTGTATATCAAAGATATTCTGCAAAACCATACAGTACTGTTTGCGTTTGGTATCGGCGACAATTTCTTGTTCACATGTAATGCAGGATAACGCTCGTGCACATGTTCCTTAGATTACTAGGGGCTAGGGATGTACACTTACGATCATTGAAAATTAACAGGGTTATGCAAAACGATCCCTTGCTAGGGTTGGAACTCCTTAATCTCGGCAAAATTCTAAGTAGGACTTTGACCATATGACCAAAGCCGTCGGTGTCTAAGGTACCTGGTACTCCACATGCCTAGACCTTGTCCATTACAAACAAACAAACACATAGCCCTGTTCATTTTCAATGATTCTTTGTGTACGGTACGATCCGATATTTTGAAGTACCGGTACTTTGTCTTCCGATACTCAATATTTTGTAACGGTATTTCAGTAAGCGATACAATACGATACGATTTATTTTTGATCAGTGTTGTCAGGACCAATCCAAGGTTTTTGTCGCCTGGGTTCCAATAACTCATTTTTTGACCATTAATTTAATTTTTTTTAACATAAAAATTAATGAAACAATCTCAATGAGTAGTAAGGGCGAGATGGTCGAACATCGATAACTTTCAATGAGTAGTTTTCAGCTTCTAAAAAATCGAGAGTAAAAATCAAAACAATGATTTTGTGGAGCCGAAATCTTCCTGTTTAACATGTGTACGTACTACATCATCGGGTTTCGGCTGGTACAGCAAAATCGTAATTGATAAATTCTAAGGAGAATGACTAATTCTGGCGGACTGGATTATTCAGCTTAAATATTTATAACATGCTGCTTTATACAATTGTAGTGTTTATATACGTTTATGAAACTAAACTTTGTTGGAAAATATGAATTGCGTTCCAGTCATTATTTTCACGTTATTTTTTAAGTTTTTAAGCGTTATAAAAGTTAGTATACTATTAAATAGATGTATTTCTAATACTGACTGTAATTATTTTTTTTTGTTTTTTTTTTTGTTACTGCCACTATTATTGCTACAGTTCAATTTGCTGTACTAGGACTCGAAGTTTCATATAAATATACCTAGAAAATATCCTGGATCGAATGTGTACCGGTATTTCATGTACCGGTACTTTTGTATACCATACTGCCTCGAACCTATACTTTGAAATAGATGCGATACGATTGTACTGGTACTTTTCGGTGTATCAAACATCCCTACTAGGGGCTACTTAAATGAAATTGGAATGAACACACGCCTGTAGTTCCAACTGGAATCCCATAGAGCATCTATGGTATGAGATGAAGAGGCAATTGCATGCTCAAAGACCACGGCCTGCTTCGTCAAATGAGCTACATCAGTTTCTGCAAGAAAAATGGAAGAATCTGCAACAGGATTTAATCAGGAATCTTATTAGCAGTATGCCACGACGTTTCCAAGCCATAATAATACAAGCTCGAAGATGTCATACAAGATATTGAGGCAAGCAAAATTAATTACACGAGCTTCGTTTTACTTGGGAATTCGTTACAAAGTTTTGTTCTCCAAGCTCCTTTCTTACGTCTTACAGATATGTATTAGTGTTATGTTAAACGGCATTTTTCAATAAAATATTTTGATAAAAATCGCGTTAATTTTGCCGATTAGTGTAGAAACAGAAAGTTGGCATTTTCATGTATTGAAACTTTGAGGAAAAAGAATTTATTAAACAAATTCAATTATATGATGTGGGCATTTTACAGCACATTTTCTCTAGGAAGGCTGGTAAAACCAATGCCTTTTGTTTACTTATTATGCTCTGGCGGTGTCAGTTGACAATAATTGTTGATTGTTCTTTAAATCGTTATCACTTTTCAGAAAGTTCAATATACAAGTTTTGTGTGAGTTGCACAGTGGAAATTGCTCAGTCGTGCATTGAGACTGGAGAAGGTAATTTTGAGCCGCTGCTTTAACATTAACAACAAGTTTGACAAATGGTCCTGGCCACTCATTACTTGATTGAAATTATTGTACGAGATAAATTGTTTTTTATTAAAAATAAATTTGTTTAATAACTCGGTTATTATCAGCCCGCCAGACGAATTAAAAACATCTTGGAGCACCCTGCAGATAGGATTAATTCGTTAATAGAAAGAATTTCCTATTGATACTGCAATAGTTAAAATAATTCAGTATATCAGAGAAGAGTGATTTAGAAAGCTTAAATTTGCGGTAAAACATTAAAACTGTATACTGAAAGACGTATTAGCTTTTATGGCAAAGAAAAGAACTTGTATACTCGCATCAAATACTTCTGTTTCTGGGGAAGAATTTCAAGAAAATATAGGAGATGTTGGCAGGGAATCGCTGCTAGAAATTTTTCATTTATATTTTGGTAACAATATTGTATCAACAACTGTCGATTTAAAAAAAATATATACTACAGACAAGAGCTGCCAGTTTCTATATACCTTGCCATAGATAAAGGATACTCAAAGGATGAAGACCTTTTGATTTTTTATTTTTCTAAATACGAGGGCCGTTTTTTTTCAACCTCCGGTGGGCCATAACAAAAAGACAAGTGTATATAAAACAATGATTTTATTACTAAAAGTTATGTACACTTATGGTTACTTTTCGACATAATCAACTTTGAGATTGAGTCATTTGTCGTACCTGTGGACAAGCTTTCCAATACTCTCTGCATAAAATGTTGCCGCCAATGAATTAAAATGAGTCTTGACGTTGTCTTGAAGCTTCTCGTTATTTTGGAAGGGCTGCCCTCCTAGTCACTTCTTCATGGAAGTCACTCGGCGCTAGGTTGGGACTGTATTTTGTGTTATGATTGTTAAACAATACTTGTAAATATTAAGTATTAATAAGATGCTTTGTAGAAGTTTGTATTTTCAAAAGAACGTGTTGTTCGTTTATTCTTTTGATTTACAAAAGTCGAGAATTTTGAAATCATATCTTGATAATGTAAAAAACTATTTCAGTTTGATCTTTTTTATTAATTTTATCCCCTGATTGTTCTGCCCTGCCTTAAATTATTTTGTTCAGGCCAGCATCGGTGTAATGTTGGTAACCCTATACAAATTGCGGCAGGCAACTAGGACCATAGCAAAAGCAAGGGGACCTTATATGTGGCTGTAATTGTGTTTAACAAACGAACAATCAATGTACGATAGCGGTAGGTCGTTAGGATCATTATAAATACAAGGTATATATTTGATTTTAAATTTTTTTAAATACAATTAGAATACAAAAAGAAAGCCTACTAAGAAATATTCACTTTCTTTAGAGCAGCACTACTCGCTAGAAAGAAACCGATATATGAACTTAAATAAATGCTGAAGCGCCACAACTATAAAAAAAGGTAGAAATAATTAGGTGTTCATTTTAATTAAAATGATTAATAGTGATTAATTTATTACAAGTTTATGTCTTATTTTGGGGCTGCATAGTGAGTGGGGCTGCATAGTGAGTGCCGCTGCGCTAAAGCTTAATCCAAAATATACCTAGTAAATGAAGTACAGGGCGAGTACATTTTGCTGTTTTTATAGCGAATCTCGATAACTATTGGAGATCTGGAAAAATGGACCCCACATTCTCAATCTCTTTTTTCGAGAAAAGTTTGACAGTAGGAACCAAAATGGGCTACCTTCTTTTTTGTTTTCGAATTATAAACAAAAAGTCGACTTTTCGACTTTCACTTATAAAAATAGAGAAAAGTAATTTTTATATTCTTCAGGCACTTTTTACTTCCTTTTACAATAAAGGAAGTATTGGATTCACCCAAAAATTCAAAATTGAGTTTTCAACAGATCTTCACGTTTTAGAGTTCCCTGAACCCAAAAAACATATTTTTTTTCATTGGTCTGTCTGTCTGTGTGTCTGTGAACAGAATATCTCAAAAACTAAAAGAGGTATGGCGTTGAAACTTAATATATAAGTTTTGTGTACGATGTAGATGCGACAGCAAACTTTTGAAGAAAATCGCATAACCAGAAGTAGGTGTTTACTCTTGTGATTTGTCAGTTTTTTCGATTTTTTCAAAAACGGCTCTAACGATTTTTTTCAAACTTTACATTTTTATTACATTTTTAATGTGTATTGATGTGAGATAGGTGATTTTCCAGTTGAATACTTCTAAAGTGGGTTTCTTTTGTTTTGTTTTCTATTTTTTTTATTAACTCCTATTTTAAATAGAACACCCGGTATATTATTACATTTTTGAATTCAGCTTAAAATTTTAGAGAAAATTTGTCTCTATAACTAACGCTCTATTTGGTACCGTTTTTGTAGAATTTGTAATTTTTGAAAATTTTTGACAAATGCTTTAAAATTAAAAATGAAGTTTTTGACTAATTATAAGATCACTGTAAAAGGAAGTTGTGTGAGTGTATCACACCAGTTTTTTAAATTCGAGTTGCACCATACAGTTGAATTTTTTTTATATGAAAAAACATTTTTTCCATTCCATTGATTTAGTCTTATCATAAAAAGTTTTTGGTATCCGTTTTGTCAGAAAATTGTATTCCTGATAAAAGTTTCTGCATCTTTTCAAGCCAAAAATTCACTTGCCGAAATATAAATATCATTTTTCGTATACGGGGAGGGGGGTTCAAAAATATGAAAATGGTTCAAGACTAAAGCACTCTTATTTTTAAAAATAGACAAAAATGTTATTTGGAGAAGTTGCTTAGAATTGAAAGTAGGTGTCAAATATGAAGTAACAGCCACCTGTTCCGAAAAACAATTTTTATTGTTTTCTCCAATTTTTTTCTTACCACTCTATGTATTATCAAATGGACTACTTTAAAGTTAACTTATCAACGGATAAAGGTGTACTATCAAACTCGAGTTTCCTTCACTTAGCAACCAGAATATTACGTGATTCGAAATTAGTGCTAAAAAATCTCAGTTTTGTGCCAAAAAACAGATATCTTCAAAGAACTTTAATAATAAATGATCAAAACATAAATAACAATTCAAATCAATTATATTTTTTAATAGAAATGTTGTAACAAATATTTCCAATTACCGTTTTTGTGTGTATTTTGTAAAATATGGGTACTTGATTGAGCCATTTTCATATTTTCGAACCTCCCCCGTATACGAAAGAAGTGCAAATGCATTTTTAAAATTAAAAGATGTAGACTTTTATCAAGAATAAAAGTTTCTGATCAATGGATAATGAAACAATTTTCCATGTGTGCAAATGCATGACGGACACTATAATATTATAAGCAACAATCAAACGGTGGTATTGTAACAACGCAAAGACATATACTCTTGTTTAATTGCCTATTCTAAATGACACAAGCCTTTAACTAGAAAACGAAGAAATATTAAAAACTACTTTGAAAATAGTGAATTTTTACTAAAAAGTAGTGAAAATGTATAAATCGATCTCATATGATATATATCACTGAAATGGGAAAAATCCTCTTTCTCATAATGCCACAGCCAACCATGAGTTCCTTATAAGAAAAATACTACATTATGTTATAACTCGAAGTTAGAAACTTTTTTTTAGAAAAACTGACTACGCCACTGGATTCTTACCAAAAAAGTGTCTGAAGAACGTGCAAATTACCTCTCTCTATTTTCATAAATCTTTGTATATTAGTACTTTATTTTCTACGGTTAACTGAGTTTTTCTGCCTATTAGCCATTACAGTTGTTTGAGTTTTATGTTTAGTTGCTTCTTCTTGTTATCAATGTGTGGCTTCCACGTTAGTCTTCAGTCCAACGTTATACCCATATATCTAATACTTACTATATTGCTAGCGGCTATGAGTGGGAAACTTGCCAAGGAAGTGAGACAGGCAACCAACTCTTCAATGTATAATGGTGAGCTGTGTGCAAGCGCGGCGGCGTCGTCCGGCCAATGGGGAAGTGGGCAAGTTTAAAATTCGCTTCTAAAGGCGGAGTTAGAATTCTCACGCATGCGCACGAGACGCGTTATACTCTAAGTGAGACTATGTCGGCGCCGTAATGTTTTCTGACGTTTCCAGGCCCTACTAGCAATATATGTGTATTATATATATGGTTATACCTAAGTATTTAACTTGAGTAGCTTGAGGTACAGTTTGACCGTTTAGGATTATTGGCGGGCAGGTAGGTCTTTTCGTTGTAAAGATTACGTGCATTTATTTCTGTTCGTTCACTCTTATTCTCCAGGTATTGAGCCAGTTTTGGATGTCATTTATGTTTTCTTGCAAAATGATAGACTCTACTGTTGGGTGTTTATGCAATGCCATTACGACAGTATCGTCTGCATATGTTGCCACGACTGTATTTTGGTGCAATGGTAGATCAGCTGTATAAAGTAAGTACATGATTGGTCCTAGGATGCTCCCTTGTGGCACACCTGATTTTATAGGTTTTAGGCTAGTCTGTTCGTCTTCATACTTGGTACAGTAGCATCTGTCTTCTAAATAAGATTTCAGGAGGTGAAATATGTTGTGCGGTAATTGATGTTTAATTTTATATAGAATTCCTGGATACCAAACCTTGTCAAAGGCTTGCGACACATCGATGAAAATAGCTGAGCAAAATCTACCTTCTTCTATATCAGAATTTATTTGTCTAACTACACGGTGCACTTGCTCTATGGTTCTATGCCGATTCCTAAATCCGAATTGATGTTCAGGGATTAAGTGTCGTTCCTCTAATATTGGTTTAATTCTTTTAAGTAATAACTTTTCAATCACTTTTGACAAGACTGGCAACAGGCTTATAGGTCTATAGGCTACATTTTCAGGGTCTTTACCAGGCTTGGCTATGAGGATAATTTGAGCTATTTTCCAGAATGCTGGAAAATATTCTAATCTTATGGCCGCATTGAAAAGTGAGGTTAAATCACGTACAGTATTATCTGGTAGTTCCTTAAGTATTTTGCCTGTGATTAGGTCCCATCCCGGT
>CALNHX010008704.1:0-57585 GCA_940337035.1 Agriotes lineatus
AGGAACTTACACGGCCACTTGTAGGTTTTCTGGTTTGGACAGTCTCAAACCAGTGGCGCTTCCGGAAAACCCCCGCCTTTCCTGCTCAGGAACAAGCTGGCGAAAATTTGCTACAATACTAGACAATTACTGAACCGCCGTGCTGTGAAGTATATATTATTTTCTTTTTGTGTACAAATAAATTCCCAGTGTAGCAAATAACAAAATATTCAACAATACACGCAAGGTAACAGATTTTATTTGTTCCTCACTTGTAAACATAAATTTATCAAGTCACTGTATTCACCTTGAAAATGTTTCTTAACTGGCTAGCCAGTAAAAAATTTACTGGCTAGCCAGTTATATTTTACAAGCGTGCACATAGATAAATGATAGCGTGCAAAGCCAGAGTTGTCTTCCTTAGTATGTGTCATATTGATGAATTTAGTTGCTTGTCAGTTTGACATTTTGAATAAATGGTAAATTTCTAGTTATTTACAAGTGAGAAACAAATAAAATATTCAACAAAACACACCAGGTAACCATTTTTACTGGCTCAAGGATATGACAGGCTCGCTTAACGGCTCGCCAGTCATCCCAATCCTATCGCCAGTAAAAACTGTTTTACCTGGCTTGTAATGTTAAATACTATTACCGGCTCAAGAAGGTGACTGACTCGCCAGTCATATCCTCCTATTCACCAGTAAAAATTCTCTTACCAAGCTAGTAATGTTATAGTATTTAACATTACAAGAGGGTTTTTACTGGCGAATAGAAGGAGCCAGTAAAACCTGTTACCTTGCGTGTATTCTTGAATATTTTATTTGTTCCTCACTTGTAAATAACTAGAAATTTACCATTTATTCAAAATGTCAAATTGACAATCAACTAAATTCATCAATATGACACATACTAAGGAAGACAACGGTGGCTTTGCACGCTATCATTTATCTATAAGCACGCTTGTAAAATTTTACTGGCTATCCAGTAAAAAATTTACTGGCTAGCGGTGTAGTTGATTTCAATGAAACCAAGTGTAAATGATGAAACCGAGACCACTACCCTGTGGTAATCTAGATTCTAAATAAACTAGGAAAGTGGGAAGATCACTAAAAAGAGTCTATATTTGAGCTATTATTGCAGTAACTTGCAGAAGGGAAGGGGTTAGCTTTTTTTGATCTTATAAATGATCTTTATGCTAGACTTCATGAAATGCTTAGGAGGAACCCTGCAGAACAATATATCCGGCTCTTTTATTGTCTTGTCAAGTCGGTGCACTTATTCGATGATAAAGTGTTGTTGGCGAAATCGAAATTGATGATTTGGGATCAAGCTTTTGTCTTATAAGATGGGTTTTAGCCTATCCAGGAAAACAGTCTCGAATCCTGAGATGAAATCTAGTTGTATGTCCTTTTTACTAATTTCAACTTGTCATGTGAAGTGCTATTTATTTAATTAGATAAAGCAACCGCTGAACAGTATAGAGACAATTTTATTCGAGATTCATTTTACTAGCAGTTCAATGTCCCATGTCTTCTTGAAAACACTTACGTTACAAAATGCTATTTATAAATAAAAAGCTTTAGATATGGCCCAGTATAGAGATGGGCGCGTGAGTGACTATTCACGATAATGACGTGCTGGAGACGGTATTTTTCATTGCGCATCATGTGACCGAAATATGTTAGTTTTTTCTTCTTTACCGCAGTCTTTTATTCGTTACTAAATATTTATTTATTTATTTATTTAATTCGCACTCAGCCAACAGCCGTTAGGCCAATTATAGGCGTCGCTGTGCAGTTATGAGGACTTCCAACCCCACTAACGACTGTCATGATGTTGTATGACCGCCGGGACCAACTTTTTTCCGTGATAGCCGTACCACGAGGCGCCGAGAAGTGCAGCCGTGGAACTCCCATCCAAGTTCTGACCAGAAAGAGCGTTGCTTAACTCTGCTGATCGAACGTGGACGCTTGTTCAAGCTACACCACTCGGGACCCAATGTGATATTAATGTGAATCATGCCCTCGGAATTTTCACTCTCGCTCACTCACGTTCACGGCTTGATTTTCAAATATTACTCACGTTTACGATGGGATCCGCCGTGACCCAGCCTGACCCGACTGTTTTCATGATACGCGCCTATCCCTAGCTCAGTATCACCCGTAATCTTACGAATCTCCAGACGCTTCTCTCATTGCTATTCCAAAGAACATTATTCGATGTGAAGAAAACGAAGGCATTTTTTCGATGCTTCTACCTCCAAGAATTGCATATTTTATGGTTTTAATGGCCATCCTCATAACAAATGTCATGCGAGAAAGTTTATGCTACATTTGTCAAAGTAAGAAATATTTTTCGAAAATTTACCAGTATCGTAACAAAGTAACGAATCAATCGTCATCTGTTACCCTTTCTGCTTCTGCAACTAATTGTCTGTCTAAAGCTATTCTTCGAGGTATGGAATCTTAGTGGTTGCTCTAGTTGATACTGGTAGTTCTAAAAGCTTCTTGTGCAGTAAATTAGCTAGAAAATAGTACGACACTCATTAATGATCAATAGAAAAATTAGTTCACGAGCCGTATCCAAGGCAACAACAAAATTTCTTGGAAATTTTTTGTAGGTAGACATTACTTCTTTTTAGGGTTTGTGTCGTTACGATTTTCTTACCGAATCTGCATTCGAGCATTAATTCATATCCGGAAATTATTTTTCGTGCATTCAACAACGTCCGTTCCAAATTAATAGGACGTTGTTGGAACGCACTCAAAAAAATTTCCAGAAAGAATTAATGCTCTTATGAGATTATATGTGAAAATATAGTCTATGGTATGATACCCACAGCCATTCTGTAATTAGTAACTAGTACTAAATCGACGATTAATTAAAAATTAAGAATATTAACCGAATTGGTAATACCATTAATCGAACCACTGCACACGAAAATAACAACCCAATACAGGCTGTCCCAGAACTGCCTCCCCACCGATCAGTCATAGATTGCTTAGGTTATAATAAATCGATTAAACCTAATATACCTTAGTACAAAAGAAGTTATAGGGCCTTGAAGTTCAATTTTTTATTTTTTATTTTTATGTTAATTTTCACAAATTTAAAGACACCGATTATATACTGCACTAATAAAAAATGTTACACTAAACTTCACTCTAAGAGGCACTTTACCTATACCTGAAAACTCCTTTTAGCTATAACTTTGTTACTTATAACATTCATTTAGATTTTAAGTTATTATTCCAAAGAGTATTAAAAAACCTAAAAATAAAGTACTCTTAGTTCATATAAGCGTGAAAGCAACCGTTTACTTTAAAATGACCATCAAAGTCAAAGATATTTTGTGCATATGAATATGTTAAAGCTATTGCAATAAATCAGCACCCTTATACTTCTCCCTTCACTATTTCACAGAATTGACTTTAAGTTAAAAATTAATAATAATTATGAAGGTTAATTCGTCCCAGGTGCTACAACGAGTGTGGCTAATTATACATGATTAATTAACTGTATTTTTTCCAGGTATAGAACTAGTTCAGTGAGTAAAATCTGTTATCCCAGTGTTGGATTTCTGCACGGTTTGCTTAAATACTATCAAGACAAATACACTTGTAGGGTAAATGACCCACATGACAACATAAATTCACCAACCTTTAATTAATCGTGTTCGAAAGTCCACAATATGTATGCGTATTTGCACCCGATATCAATAAAAACAAGAGCAGAGAGAGAACAGTTCTACGAAGAGCTTCAAATATTGGTTAACACAATAAGACTACAAGACAATATCGTAATTATGGCAGACTTGAACGCCAGAATAGGCAGAGAAATACTATGCCGCATAACCCAAAGATTCAATGAGGACGAAGAAAATGATAATGGGGAGCTAGTAAAATATTTCTGTGCAGTGACCAGAACGAGAATTAGTAATACACTAGCAGTCCAGTGAGACAAATGTCTCATTTAATAAAACAAAAAAGACCGTCCCGGATGGACCAGCGTCACGGACGGACGGAAATCACGTGATTTCTCGAAAACCGGAAGTTTCACGTGACTGAAATTCGGTTCCTGACCTTACATGGCCATTCCAAACATATAACTTTAATAACTTTTTTCTCTATCTCTTACGGTTTGGCTGCTGAAACAGCGTCCCGGACAAAACAGCGTCCCGGACAGACGGAAATCACGTGATTTCTCGAAAACCGGAAGTGTCACGTGACTGAAATTCGGTTCCTGGGCTGACATGACCATTCCAAACATATAACTTTCATAACTTTTTTCTCTATCTCTTACGGTTTGGCTGCTGAAACAGCGTCCCGGACAAAACAGCGTCCCGGACAGACGGAAATCACGTGATTTCTCGAAAACCGGAAGTGTCACGTGATTGAAATTCGGTTCCTGGGCTGACATAACCATTCCAAACATATAACTTTCATAACTTTTTTCTCTATCTCTTACGGTTTGGCTGCTGAAACAGCGTCCCGGACAAAACAGCGTCCCGGACAGACGGAAATCACGTGATTTCTCGAAAACCGGAAGTGTCACGTGATTGAAATTCGGTTCCTGGGCTGACATAACCATTCCAAACATATAACTTTAATAACTTTTTTCTCTATCTCTTACGGTTTGGCTGCTGAAACAGTGTCCCGGACAAAACAGCGTCCCGGACAGACGGAAATCACGTGATTTCTCGAAAACCGGAAGTGTCACGTGACTGAAATTCGGTTCCTGGGCTGACATAACCATTCCAAACATATAACTTTCATAACTTTTTTCTCTATCTCTTACGGTTTGGCTGCTGAAACAGCGTCCCGGACAAAACAGCGTCCCGGACAGACGGAAATCACGTGATTTCTCGAAAACCGGAAGTGTCACGTGATTGAAATTCGGTTCCTGGGCTGACATAACCATTCCAAACATATAACTTTAATAATTTTTTTCTCTATCTCTTACGGTTTGGCTGCTGAAACAGCGTCCCGGACAAAACAGCGTCCCGGACAGACGGAAATCACGTGATTTCTCGAAAACCGGAAGTGTCACGTGACTGAAATTCGGTTCCTGGGCTGACATGACCATTCCAAACATATAACTTTAATAACTTTTTTCTCTATCTCTTACGGTTTGGCTGCTGAAACAGCGTCCCGGACAAAACAGCGTCCCGGACAGACGGAAATCACGTGATTTCTCGAAAACCGGAAGTGTCACGTGACTGAAATTCGGTTCCTGGGCTGACATAACCATTCCAAACATATAACTTTCATAACTTTTTTCTCTATCTCTTACGGTTTGGCTGCTGAAACAGCGTCCCGGACAAAACAGCGTCCCGGACAGACGGAAATCACGTGATTTCTCGAAAACCGGAAGTGTCACGTGACTGAAATTCGGTTCCTGGGCTGACATGACCATTCCAAACATATAACTTTAATAACTTTTTTCTCTATCTCTTACGGTTTGGCTGCTGAAACAGCGTCCCGGACAAAACAGCGTCCCGGACAGACGGAAATCACGTGATTTCTCGAAAACCGGAAGTGTCACGTGACTGAAATTCGGTTCCTGGGCTGACATAACCATTCCAAACATATAACTTTCATAACTTTTTTCTCTATCTCTTACGGTTTGGCTGCTGAAACAGCGTCCCGGACAAAACAGCGTCCCGGACAGACGGAAATCACGTGATTTCTCGAAAACCGGAAGTGTCACGGGATTGAAATTCGGTTCCTGGGCTGACATAACCATTCCAAACATATAACTTTAATAACTTTTTTCTCTATCTCTTACGGTTTGGCTGCTGAAACAGCGTCCCGGACAAAACGGCGTCCCGGACAGACGGAAATCACGTGATTTCTCGAAAACCGGAAGTGTCACGTGACTGAAATTCGGTTCCTGGGCTGACATGACCATTCCAAACATATAACTTTCATAACTTTTTTCTCTATCTCTTACGGTTTGGCTGCTGAAACAGCGTCCCGGACAAAACAGCGTCCCGGACAGACGGAAATCACGTGATTTCTCGAAAACCGGAAGTGTCACGTGACTGAAATTCGGTTCCTGGGCTGACATAACCATTCCAAACATATAACTTTCATAACTTTTTTCTCTATCTCTTACGGTTTGGCTGCTGAAACAGCGTCCCGGACAAAACAGCGTCCCGGACAGACGGAAATCACGTGATTTCTCGAAAACCGGAAGTGTCACGTGATTGAAATTCGGTTCCTGGGCTGACATAACCATTCCAAACATATAACTTTAATAATTTTTTTCTCTATCTCTTACGGTTTGGCTGCTGAAACAGCGTCCCGGACAAAACAGTGTCCCAGACAGACACGTCTATTAGATAAAGGATGTTTAGTTTGCAAGGTTCATACAAATGGCTTTCTCTATTATCTCAAGTCAGTCACACCTATAATCACAAAAACATAGTACAATTGCTAAAAGATCGGTTGATGTGAATAAGAGTAATGAGAAGGAAATTCTCAATCAAGCCTATAATCATATACAAATGACAGATTTAAGTAATGTAAAATTTAAGGTTGGTGATCCTATGCGAATTAGCAAATATCGAACAATATTCGATAAAGGATATACGCCCAACTGGACTAATGAAATATTCACAATCGATCAAGTTAAATTAACTAATCCTATTACCTATCTACTAAAAGATGCTTCCAATCGGTCTATTCGAGGATGTTTCTACGATATTGAGCTTCAAAAAGTTAAATATCCAGACATACATCTCGTTGAAAGTGTAATAAAACGAAAACGTAACAAAGTATTTGTAAAATGGCTTGGATTTTCAAATCAGCACAATAGCTGGACTGATGCTAAAAGTATTGCCTAAATTACCACTTTGTGATGACTCATCACTTAATTTTCATCGGTGCTATATAAACTTGATGTGCTGTAGTATTTCTATCATTCTCCTGTACGCGCTCTTTCCAAAAACATGGCAGATTCCAACCAGAAACTTTGCAACTTAAATGAGGTTAAAGAGTGGGGTAATGTACGAGATTTGAAGATTGACGAAAAATATCTAATAATAAATGTGTATCGGTGTCCGACTAAATACGGCAATAAAATGGCGGTAGAATTGGACAACTTCAGATTCATTCTACTAGCACGCTACGATAGCCTAACAGACGCAGACATACAACAATTAGGAGAACGTCGCTACTATATCATCTCGTTTGGCAAGTGCGGGAGCAGCACGAAACTTGTCTTTGAGGAGATCGTCCAGACATAGATGACATCCGTAGCACAATAATTAGCTGATATATTTGTAATAGTTTTATACATGTATGTTGTAGACAAAGTAAAATGCAAGTATATTTACATTGTTGTTTTATTACACCATTGTGCTTATAAACCCGATTACAGGAACATGCCAGGTTGGTCAAGCGGTCTAAGGCGCCAGATTTAAGCTCTGGTTTCCTAAGAGAAGCGTGGGTTCGAACCCCACACCTGGCAATTCTTTTTTGTTTGTCTAACAGACATCAGTACTTGGCAAATTTATTTCAAGATCATTTTTGCAGATCATCATCGCAACTGATAATGGAGGTCAGCGTCAGAAAACAAATGTCAAACAAAGGCCCCATTCAATTTAGCGGTTGTGCAGATTTTTCTCAAACAATGGGTTCCATAGTTCAATTTTTAACAGCTTTGCACATTTCTCAAACATGTCTGGACAAGTCTAAAGCTTCAGACAATAACTTCCTGTTTATCTGATAATGGAGGTCAGCAAAAATTCCTCCAGACAACAATGGCTTCATTGTCCAATATTTTTTGCAATCGTGCAGATTTCTCAAACAATGGACGTCATTGTCCAATAACATCCTGTATCTACAAGTCTCAATTAGTTTTGCATTCCCAGAAGATGAGTCACATCCTGTTGAGCCTGGATAAGCGTAAAAATAAAATTAGACATTTAACCCCATAATTCATCGAGGGAATCTTGTAAAAATTAGACTTTTAACCCCAAAAATTCATCGTGAGAACACGTGACCTAGGCTCGTGACCTTGACCCCGGCTAGGCCGTGACCCTGACCCCGGCTAGACCCGCGACCTTGACCCCGGCTAGGTCAACGACCTTGACAAACCTGCGCAAAAACCCCGCGCAGACCTGCGCAGGCACCTGCACAGAAAACCTGAGCAGTGACACATTTTGGTCCAGAACCCGCCTAGCTACACTACTTGCGATGTTGCTATAACGATGACATTAGTTTTTACAAACATCAATAATTTGGTGAATTTTATCTTTATTTCGGTTTGTTTCGCGTACAAGATGAGTGATAAGAATACTGATGAAGACGAAATGTGTAGCAGTACACCTACCGAAATATTAAAATTAGCCGCAAGCACAACAGAGAATCTTTTACCTGTAAAATCAAAAGGGAAGTATGTTGCCGCATATAAGAATTTTATGGATTGGTAGTTAAGACAAAAAAGAATTCTTTTTCTGAAAATGTGTTACTTGTGTATTTTTCTGAATTAACCAAGAAGTACAAGTCGTCCTCACTATGGGCTTTCTACTCAAAGCTTAAAAGTACCTTGAATGTTCACCATAACATCCATCTTGAAAATTACATGAAGTTGCAAGCGTTTCTAAAACGCCAATCTGAAGGCCATCGACCAAAAAAAGAGTGTTACACCCGAGGAACTGAATAAATTTCTTAAAGAAGCACCAGATCATCCATTGCTTCTCACTAAAGTAAGTGATCGAAAAAGAAATTGTAAAATTTCTCATACCGTAATGCTTTGTACAGGTGGCATTAATTATGGGTTTAATGGGAGCCTTCGCACTAACGAATTGTATTCTATGAAAACTGAAGATATAGAAGATTACAATGGAGCTCTTGTAGTCACTATACCTATCACCAAAACAAAGATGTCTAGATCCAAAAAGTTGGAATAAATAAGTTAGCTGCTATGGGCAAGCAAATTGCTATGTTTTTGAAACTTAAAGATCCTGAACTTTACACTGGCCATTCATTTCGTCGATCTTCGGCAACAATTTGTGTGAGCATAGGTGATGACATCACAGCCTTGAAAAAACTAGGGAGGCGGAAATCAACCGCAGTTGCTAAAGGTTACATCGACGACAACATAAATAACAAGTTAGAACGAGGAAGAAAAATTGTGGAAGTAATTAACAAGAATAATTGCACAGTAGAAAGTGTAAATAATATTACAAGTACAACTACTACACGAAGTACTAACTATAATTTGACGGATAAAGAAAATCCACCTATAACTATTAATAACTGCGCTAATATTACTATATAATTGTTGTGGCTTACCTTACAGCCGACGTAATTGATACTGTCAGTCCTCATGAGCCGTATTCCGCAGGCCGCAATTATTGGTGAATTTACAAATACTTTAATGACCACCTTGCACTTACTTTTTGTGGTGTTGAGATTGAATCCGTATCCGATATATATTATAGTAACAGTGTCAATAATGAGTTGGGGTCCTGCAAAACTGGTAGCTATTAATACAGATTTTATTTAGTGCTTTTTTAAATGTAATGCATCCTTGTCTATTTAAACATCTTCAGAGATGTCCTGACCAGTCTTGATGACAGCTCGTTGGTGCCAGTAGCGGCTTTTATGAATAACTCAGATCCCTATCATCAAAACCCGCTCAGTGGAGAATGTCGATCATTCTAATCGTTCCTTTCTCTCTCAATTGTTTTTTCGAAAGCAATGAAGTACATATACACTGAATAATCGAAGTCTCTAAATCTTTAGAGCACAACCTAGTAGGGATGTCGGCGGGTACCCGGGTACCCGGGTCGACCCGGGTAATAGTCAACCCGGGTATATTTTCAGGACCCGGGTACCCGACTAGTAAATTATGTAATGCACAAAAACTCAGCCTTTTTCGGAGAAGATAATAAAAACTTAAAAAGAATAGGAATAAGTTCTAGAAAAACACAACAATGCAGTAATAACAAGAATCAACCCATCCCATACCACAGAATGTTGATTATTGTTTCATGTAAGGCAATAAATCCGCTTCACAGAAATATTCAACCCGTCAATAGCACCATTAAATCGCATCAGTATTGGTTGAACTAACATAAACATCATCTGTGTGATGTTGATGCTGCTACCAATTTCGCATAAAAAGTCACGTACTTGAATTTGATAACACTTGGAAGTCTGAAAATATTTAGGACAGACGACTTGCAGTTTGAATTGGCGAGTAGGTACTATTTCAAATTAGTTCACTTGAAAACTCGCGGCATTAAAATGCTTAGAGCATAGAGTTTGAACATTGTATGAAACTACAAATACGAAAACAATGTCATAAAAAAATCGCCTGTATGAAAATATTTTCATTCGCCAGAAAATAATAATGCAAAATGTAAATTCTTCGGGTACTCGAGGGTACCCGGGTACTGCTTTCGGGTACCCGGGTTTGATTTTAGACCGGGTACGACATCCCTACAACCTAGACGTAATTTCCAAACCACCGAATAGACGGGGTAGGGGAGATTTTTGACTGTTAGCATGATAGTTATTAATCGCGCATTATATTTGGTTGTCTATGTATTTGGGCATTGATTTGAATATGTGGACATTAAATTAACTTTTATTAAATCGTTGTTGTTATCTGCAAGCAATTATTTCTATTTACATAAGTGCAAATCAGCAGCTAAGGATATTTCGGCCTTGCTGGTTTTCTTGCCTTTAATATTATAAAGCTCGTTCAATTACTTCTAAAGTTATAGCAGGAACTATTACAATGCTCTGTACTTCGATTTCAGATAGTTGAGCTATATACTCTTTCTGATATGTCTGATATAATAGACCACTGCCAAAAAATGACATTCAGAGAACAACATACACTCTTTCTGTTCCTTCAACTTACTTTGGCCTCGACGCTTTAGGGCATAAGGGAGAAGGAAAAGAAGAAGACAACAAGGGTGCCCTATGTATCAACAATGCTATTAGATATTTTATTATGTAATCCGGCTACTTAGTTCACTTTCTTCTACAAATTTACTTGGTCGTGCTTCTTTTATAGGTTTTCTATTTCAGAATGTATGTTCCCAAACTACGCTTATCTTGCAGCACGTATTTTTTTCGTATTTCTTTATTGACGGTATTATATCTTATGCTGCTTCGGTTTCCAAATTTCCATTTTCATTCATTAGACCCAAGATTTCGTAAGTCGCCCATGGCTGTTTCTTGTGAGTGGTCGTCTTCCCCTAGAATTTGTCTAACGTACTATCGTTTTGATCTGATTGCAGAGGTCTTCGATATTGTGCTGCTGTTCTACCCCTGCAAACTTACCTTACAGAATACCAAAAACCGTTTGGTGGTTAGCCTGGATATAGCCTACGTGGATTTTTTTGTGAAAATAGTGTTGTTTCATCTTTTTCAGCTTTTTATCACAAGGGAAAGTGGACTCTAATTGCATTTCGGTATCGCTCTTTAATAGTTCATTACGATAGTATAAATAAGCCATGCTTGCTGGAGATTTCCAAGAGATTATTCGTCATTTCAGTAGAGATTGTTTTCTTTGCAGAATTTGACAAATAGTCCACGCAATGGGTAGTTTTACCACGCAAAAGGTCGTAACTAAATGAAATTTAGTACGATCGTAAAATTTACTGTCCTGATCATAACTCTGAGTTTTCGACCTTGGGCGAAGACCTCTCGCTCCGCCATCTTGAATAGAGAGCGACCAAAATCAGTTTTTTGTAAATATATCCGTTCCTATTGGTCCTACAAAAAAACGTAAAGTTATGAATTGAAGAGCATACAATTCTACATAAAATATGTTCTATAATTTTTTTTTCGTCAGATCAATAGTTTTTCAAATACAGTGCGCCAAATGCATTTGTCAAAAATTTTCAAAAATTGCAAATTCTACAAAAACGGTGCAAAATAGAGCGTTAGGTAAAGAGACAAATTTTCTCTAGAATTTTAAGCTGAATTCAAAAATGTAATAATATACCGGGTGTTCTATTTAAAATAGGAGTTAATAAAAAAAATAGAAAAAAAAAACAAAAGAAACCCATTTTAGAAGTATCCAACTGGAAAATCACTTACCTCACATCAATACACATTAAAAATGTAATAAAAATGAAAAGTTTGAAAAAAATCGTTGGAGCCGTTTTTGGAAAAATCGAAAAAAACTGAAAAATCACAAGAGTAAACACCTACTTTCGGTTATGCGATTTTCTTCAAAACCTTGCTGTCACATCTATATAGTACAGAAAACTTATATATGAAGTTTCAACGCCATACCTCTTTTCGTTTTTGAGATATTCTGTTCACAGACAGATAGACAGACCAATGAAAAAAATATATAATAATAATAATAATAATACCATTTATTTGCCCAAAAAATACAAGTTAAAAAAAACAGTTACATTACAAATAAATACAAATAAATGTAATTAGACATATACAGTGTGGTCCATTAAGTGTGCAACAAATGGGACATTTTTTTATTAGTTGTAAAACCGAAATTTAAATACCGCTAAAAGTTAGTGCATGTTCGATAACCATATCAGATGCCCTTAGAATAACTTCAAGTCAAACAATATACAGGGCAGGACAAAAAATATGTAATTCTTTCAAGAATAAAGTTACCTTATTTCAAAAAATATAGCAAAATTTTATTGAGAAAAGTTGTTTAGAATAAAAAGTTATGCTCAAATACAAAGTCACGGCCTCCTATTCGAATTTTGATTCTTTTTTTGTAAAATTTTGTATTATCCCCGTATGATACACATTTTTATTATACTGATTTTATTAAGAGTTTTTTCATATGTAAATTATTATTAGTAAAGCATTTGCCTTGTTAAAAAGAATATTTGCGAAATTCTAAAGTTCTGTTAAATATCGTTGCAACAAACATGAAGTGGACGCTTACCTAAAAATATATAAATCCAAGTAAATTTTACAAATACGCTTCAAGTTGCTAAAAGTTATTTAAAAGGGATGTGGTTGTGGCTACTTTAAATAAATATAAAATCAAAATAATAAAAATATGTATCATACGGGGGTAATACAATATTTTCCAAAAAAGAATCAAAATTCGAATAGGAGGCCGTGATTTTGTATTTGAACATAGCTTTTAATTCTAAACAACTTTTCTCAATAAAATTTTGCTATATTATTTGAAATAAGGTAACTTTGTTCTAGAACGAATTTCATATTTTTTGTCCTGCCCTGTATATTGTTTGACTTGAAGCCATTCTAAAGGCATCTGATATGGTTATCGAACATGCACTAACTTTTGGCAATATTTAAATTTTGATTGTACAACTAATAAAAAAAATTCCCATTTGTTGCACACTTAATGGACCACACTGTATAAGAAGAAGAGAAAGATGGAAGCATGAAATTATGAATGAGATTTACTGCAATTCGCTAATTCGCCTCGCGAATTGTTGCGAAGTGCAATAATTCCCTCTATAAGACTAAGATTTATAATATACAAATTACAAAATTTCTGAGGTTTCATTAACCAAGGATTATTTAATCACAAAGAACAATATATATATAATGTAGGTATAAATAAAGTAAAATAAGAGAACTTCCAATAGAAAACATTTAGAATCATACATTATGAAACTAAATTTTTTATTTCGTTTTCAGATACTGTTTTCAAAAAATTGCAAATTTTTCTTTTGAAGGTTATTGAACTATACGGTATAGAAAAATCTATAGTAGAGTTAATTTTGATATAATTGTATATTTTATGAATAAAAAATAAAAAATTGTGCTGACCAAAAGACTTATTCATCTGAGGAGTATAGGCGACAAGATTATTGCGTAACCGAGTACTGTATAAATGTAGTGGAAATTCTAAATTTAATGAATTTCTGTGTCTGTACATATATTTGGCAATTGAAATAAAATATAATCTATAAAATGTAGGCACGTCAAATTCACAAAAAAGCAATGAAGTGGAATAAAAATATGGTTTATATAAAATAACTTTTATAATCATTTTTTGCATAACTTCAATTCTAGATAAATGTATACTGGCCGCTCCACCCCATACGAGAATTCCATAGTTTAATATTGACTGTATATAACCATAATAAAGCGTTTTTAAAGTGTTTAGTTGAGCAAACTGCTTGAGAGTTCTAAAAAGATATATAAATTTACGTATTTTTTTTACCAAGTAATCTATGTGTACATCCCACCTTAAATGTTGATCTACCATTAACCCTAAATATTTTATGGAAGAGGACTTCTTAATATTAATAGAACAAACACAATTAATTCCTTTACAATTATAAGAATGAATAATCAACTGATTTGGGATAGGCAAGGCTTGATTATAAATTGTGAAAGGCATATAAAACGTTTTATCATAATTCAAGGTTAGGATATTGTTATCTGACCAATATTTTAAAAACTTAAGATGGTTAGTGGCATCAGAAATGACGTGATCCCATGAATCACCATTGATCACAATAGCAGTGTCATCTGCAAAGGAAACCATATAACTGTTATGTAAGTTGTAGCGCAAAAGGTCATTTATATACATAATAAAAAGCAATGGTCCCAAAATTGACCCTTGTGGAACCCCACACGATATAGATTTTGCAGAACTTATTAACTACGACCTGTTGTTTTCTTCCTGTTAAATAACTTTTTATAAGTGATAGTGCAATCCCCCTCCCCTATGTTTTTTGGGTTCAGGGGACTCTGAAACGTGAAGATCTGTTGAAAACTCAATTTCGAAGTTTTGAGGTGAATCCAATACTTCCTTTATTGTAAAAGGAAGTAAAAAAATCTGGTGTGATACACGCACACAACTTCCTTTTACAGTGATCTTATAACTGGCCAAAACTTTAATTTTAAATTCTAAGCATTTGTCAAAAATTTAAAAAAATTACAAATTCTACAAAAACGGTGCAAAATAGAGCGTTAGGTAAAGAGACAAATTTTCTCTAGAATTTTAAGCTGAATTCAAAAATGTAATAATATACCGGGTGTTCTGTTTAAAATAGGAGTTAATAAAAAAAATAGAAAAAAAAACAAAACAAACCCATTTTAGAAGTATTCAACTGGAAAATCACCTATCTCACATTAATACACATTAAAAATGTCATAAAAATGAAAAGTTTGAAAAAAATCGAAATAGCCGTTTTTGAAAAATCGAAAAAAACTGAAAAATTACAAGAGTAAACACCTGCTTCCGGTTATGCGATTTTCTTCAAAAGCTTGCTCTCACATCTACATAGTACACAAAACTTATATATGAAGTTCCAACCCCATACCTCTTTTCCTTTTTGAGATATTCTGTTCACAGACAGACAGACAGACACACAGACACACAGATACACAGACAGACAGACAGACCAATAAAAAAAATATGTTTTTTGGGTTCAGGGGACTCTGAAACGTAAAGATCTGTTGAAAACTCAATTTCGAATTTTTGGGGAGAATCCAATACTTCCTTTATCGTAAAAGGAAGTAAAAAATCTGGTGTGATACACGCACACAACTTCCTTTTACATTGACCTTCTAATTAGCCAAAAATTTGATTTTAAATTTTTAAGCATTTGTCAAAAATTTTCAAAAATTAAAAATTTTACAAAAACGGTACAAAATAGATTGTTAGTTCAAGAGACAAATTTTCTCTAGAATTTTAAGCTTAATTTAAAAATGTAATAATATACCGGGTGTTCTATTTAAAATAGCAGTTAATAAAAAAAATAGAAAAAAACAAAAGAAACCCATTTTAGAAGTATTCAACTGGAAAATCACCTATCTCACATCAATACACATTAAAAATGTAATAAAAATGTAAAGTTTAAAAAAATCGTTAGAGCCCTTTTTGAAAACATCGAAAAAAACTGAAAAATCACAAAAGTAAACACCTACTTCCGGTTATGCGATTTTCTTTAAAAGCTTGCTGTCGCATCTACATAGTAGACAAAACTTATATATGAAGTTTCAACGCCATACCTCTTTCCGTTTTTGAGATATTCTGTTCACAGACAGACAGACAGACACACAGACAGACCAATAAAAAAAATATGTTTTTTTAGGATCAGGGGACTCAAAAACGTAAAGATCTGTTGAAAACTCAATTTCGAATTTTTGGGGTGAATCCAATACTTCCTTTATTGTAAAAGGAAGTAAAAAACGGTCCACCGCTACATTACCATTATTTTCTTGCGTTTGGCGAGCTGTATCTTGAAAAATATTGGTCTAACAGAAAAATGAATAGAATATATTTTATGTACAATTTTATGCGCTTCAATTTATTATTTCACTTTTTTTCGTAGGACCAATAGAAACGAAGATATTTGCAAAAAACTGATTTGGCCGCCATCTCTTCAAGATGGCGGCGCGAGCGGTCTTCGCACGAGGTCGAAAACTCAGGGTTATAATCAAGACAGTAAATTTTACGATCCTACCAAATTCCATTTGGTTACGATCTTTTGCGTGGTAGACCCCTTATTTTCGCCCCATTGCTTGGACTAAAAACGGTTTCTTTCTATTAATCTGCACTCCGAACACGAAGTGGCTAACCTATTATCCCTTCCTCGGCCAATTTTAGTATTAAGGTCCTCTATGAAGATGGTTTTGGGATGTGTCTTCTACTGTTACCAACGCAATCTCTTCCATTAAATGTAGATTATGATTCATCATTTATTGCAATATAAGCTTCATTTCACTATGACATGGACAGCTGCTGTAGTAATTATTTCGCTTCTCGGCAATTATATTTATGTCTTCTGCATTTAGGATCTTTTGTTTGATTCGGAGCTGCTTACTGATTTCTACTTGATATTCTATTTTCTGTAAGATAGTTGAGATCTGTCAATATTTATTACTTTTTGAGTGAACCTTTTAGCTTTTAGTTAAATCTTTTAGCTATTAGAAGCAAAGCTTAAAGCAAATTGATTTAAAAAAACATGGAAAATGATAGAAAGACGACGAATCCTGAAACCAGACAAGAACAACAACAAAGAATAATGGACGGAACTAAACAAGTTAATTAAGAAATGTATACGACAACATAATAAAGAAAATCTTAAACCTATAGAAGTAAACAAATCAAAAAGCTATCAAAAAACAACTGAACTTTAGAAATCAAGAAATCCCGCCAATGTTGATTTGTACGTTCTTGCAGACTCGACTGACGTCCTAGACTGCTAAACTCTGGCTTCCGATGGTAATTTCCGTCGTAGTCGAATATCGTAATTTTCAGTTGGACGGCTCCCGAATCCTCGGAGATGAGATTTGTAAAAATGTAAATGTTTCGTTGCAGAAACTGCTGCAAATGTTAGCACAGGTATACTACCACATTCGCAATTAAATTGATCACTTTTTATATTATAAAATGCTCATTTATTATTATAAAACATTAATTAAATGTGGAGCACAAATTCGACAACCTTTCAAATTAATTTTATTCAATTGTTCTTTTTGTTAATGACAAAAAAGCATCATGTTGCTAAGATACGGTGTTATTCTACTATTAATTGGAAATTAGGTTTGATAATATTTACCACAAATAGAATAAAATTTGATTACATAAATTACAATCTAACATTTCTTAAAACTAAATATTGTTTTTTTGCTTATAACTAATATGGTTCTATAGCGTTGCACTCACAAACGTTTTTAATTTCACTCTCTGCTTTTGCACTATGTTTTTAATTATTAAAGCACTGATCTTTGAGTTCCGCACTTTTTACATCGCTTGCCTCTATCGGTTGCCTCCATTCAGGAATTTCTCTTTGCAATTTTCTAGATTTTCCTTCAACTTGCTTTACCCTTTAGCTTGCTCACAATTTTCACAGTCCTTTGCTTTTATTGATAACTACGCTCTTTTTGTGCACGTAACAACCTTTTTGTGACAATTACTTTCGTTTGGTCTGGCTTTACATGTGCACAAACCTATCATTTTAATTATATTACTTTATTCACAAGCCAAATTTAAACCCTCTGAAATATGCTTTGCCTTTGCGTGCCTTTATCCGACTAATTACTGTTTCTCGCATCTCATAATCAATGCATTTAATATTTTTATTTTTGTTTAAAATTGGAATCATATAAAATATCCTAACTCTGTGCTATTTCTTGATTTGGTTGAATATTTTATACTGCAAATAGAGCCAAGTTGTGGACTTATAATACCATTTCAGTACAATAAAACCTACAACACCAAGTCCAATATCTATAAAGAAAGCAGTACGAGAAGGAGACGCAATCTCCAAAACCGTTTATCACTGAATTAGAAGACGTTTTCCATAATATAGACTGCTCAGTTAAAGGTTTAAAAATAGATGGACTCAAGGTTTGCAGATTATATATTACTGTAGGACCGATCCATACGAGTTACAGAATATTATCAATGAGTTAAATGATAGATCGAAGAATATCGGACTCAGAATAATGTATGCCATTCAAGAACAATAGTAATTTATTATACAAGACGATAAAGTTAAATTTTTTCCGCGAATGAATCGTTTAACGTCTAGACGAAGTCGAGACGTTAATGATTCAAGAGTGGATAGTAACAACTTTATCGTCGTGTATAATACATTTTTTTCTATAGCAGGAACTTTCACAATTTCAAAAGAAAATAAGGAAAGTCAATCACATTTTAAAATCTCAGTAGCTAGATTGGGTTCCTAGGATAATACGAAGCTGTAATATTTAATTTAAATAAAAGTTAGAAAATTAAATTACTTTATCTACCCTTGATGTTAAAGTGCTACTTTATCTACCCTTGCTGTTACAGTAACACTTGACCTTTTGTTTTGAGTCGATTAAAGCACACTTTAACATTTGCTATAGAAAAAAATAATATTTCTCTAGGTGCACCTTTGGAAATCACTGCCAGCTATATACAGAGTGAGTTTGAAAAGTCTGTAGAAATTTAAACCTGAGATAGGTTGCGGTAATTAAGTAGAAGACAATAGTGCCATTTACACGTACACTCCTATCGCGAAGGTTTGGAGCGAACTCCAAACGTGCGCGCCGGAGCGCGGGCCAATAATGCACGCGCCAATCGCGTTGTTACCTAAATCGTAACACTCCAGGCGTGCACACTGGACTGAAGTTTTAGAGCGTACAATCCAAAACTTTTAGTGTAAATGTGATTTCGTCAAGTATTGATGTGGCGTGTGGAATTTTAGAAATTCTAAAAGTTTTGGGTTAGCGCTTGGTTGATCAGTTGCAGAATAATAAAAATGTCCAAGAAAAAAAGTTAAAGTGTGTGCAGTTGCATGCACAGGTTTATATATTTATTTGGAAACACTAAAATAGAAATCACCGCGATCAGTATGAGTAAAGAAATGGAAGGAAAACACAAAATTTATATGGGCATATGACATATGACACTTGTATGTATAGTCTGTTCACTAAACATAAAAACACAAAGTGGCCTTTGATATCCAAAATTTCATCAGTGTACATGCAAAATTCACCTTTGTCTAGGAATGTATTTACAAAAAGTTCCTAAAACCATTGGGTTAAGGGTGTGACATTTACTACCCATCTGTCATAAATGTTGTAATTAACTACTTTTAAAGATATTATACAAATACTGTGTTGGATACTATTGACGTAGCGTTTACTAATGGGTATCTTTATTACATTTTATGAAACTTCAGGTTAGAATTTCTAGAAAAATATCTACTTTGACACTGACAGTGAGAAATATTAAATGTCATTTTTAAATTCAAATCTGCCAGTATGCAGGGGTGCGAACCTTTGCAAAACAAAATACAGAATCCCTAGCAGAAAAATTATATACACATGCCAACGTCAAAAAAAATATATGTTTTTGTGGTTCCTGAATGCCCTATACGAGAGTTGCTTGAAAATGATCGGTATGATTATAGACATGGGAAAGATTTATACATTTCTATAAACTATAAATCTTTTGCTTAATACCGTGAGTCGGACATAGTCATTTTGAATGGATTTTATTAAATATAAGTACCGGGTGACCATAAATGGTTGTGGCGGTTTTTCTTAGGTTGACACTGTTAATGTTGGTTACCCTGCTGTCAATTTTAAGTCTATGTCAAATTCGACGTTAGCAGGTTAAGTTTTGTGTCAAAACTGACGGAAAACCTAACCTGCTAACCTCGAATTTGACACAGATTTAAAATTGACAGCAGGGTAACCAACATTAACAGTGTCAACCTAAGAAAAAAAATCACAACCATTTATGGTCACCCGGTAGTATTATTATATTAGTGCCATTTACACGCACGCTTTTTCGTACAGGTTTGGAGCGGACGCGCCAAACCCGAGTGCAAAGAGCGCGCATGTAAATGCACCAAAACTGTACAGGCAAAGAATGTGTTGTAACAGGCACGCCAATACCGCACTCCAGGCTCTTGCAATATAAAAATTCTTTCTGCAAAATGGTGAGGCTTGGAGTGCGCACTTGATTGGTGTTAATATAATAATACTACCGGGTGACCATAAATGGTTGTGATTTTTTTTCTTAGATTGACACTGTTAATGTTGGTTACCTGCTGTCAATTTTAAATCTGTGTCAAATTCGAGGTTAGCAGGTTAGGTTTTCCGTCAGTTTTGACACAAAATGACACAAAACTTAACCTGCTAACGTCGAATTTGACATAGACTTAAAATTGACAGCAGGGTAACCAACATTAACAGTGTCAACCTAAGAAAAACCGCCACAACCATTTATGGTCACCCGGTACTTATATTTAATAAAATCCTTTCAAAATGACCATGTCCGACTCACGGTATTAAGCAAAAGATTTATAGTTTATAGAAATGTATAAATCTTTTTGCACTCATGATTTCAAAATTCATATTTCCCGGTCATTCCCGATGCGCCGAAAATTACTTTTCCCGCACCGGGGTGTTTTTTACTTTCCCATAAAAACTATGGCACCAGAGGTGCTGTAAACGTCAACAAAAGCTAACAGGTGCTAGGATACGTATAAAAATTTAGTAATTTGTGCTGCCAACTCAGTAAAGTTGTAGATCACTAAATAATATTTTTTTAACTTTTTTAAATATTTTGAGTTATTCGTTACAAAAAACATTGTACCTACCTCTTTCGGGAAGAATTTTCCCCAATTCGCACTACATGCAGCACTCCCTTCGGTCGTGCTGCAAACAAAGTGCTCATTCGGGAAAATTAACTTCCCGAACTTGTTAGGTAAATAACTATTCCCATGTCTATAATCATACCGATCATTTTCAAGCAACTCTCGTATAGGGCATTCAGGAAACACAAAAACATTTAATTTTTTTCTTGACGTTGGCATGTGTATATAATTTTTCTGCTAGGGATTCCGTATTTTGTTTTGCAAAGGTTTGCACGCCTGCATACTGACAGATTTGAATTTAAAAATGACATTTAATATTTCTCACTGTCAGTGTCAAAGTAGATATTTTTCTAGAAATTCTAACCTGAAGTTTCATAAAATGTAATAAATATACCCATTAGTAAACGCTACGTCAATAGTATCCAACACAGTATTTGTATAATATCCTTAAAAGTAGTTAATTACAACATTTATGACAGATGGGTAGTAAATGTCACACCCTTAACCTAATGGTTTTAGGAACTTTTTGTAAATACATTCCTAGACAAAGGTGAATTTTGCATGTACACTGATGAAATTTTGGATATCAAAGGCCACTTTGTGTTTTTATGTTTAGTGAACAGACTATACATACAAGTGTCATCTATCTATACATATATAAAGGAAAGTCACAACCCTGACTAATCAACGCAGAGCCGAAACCACTGGCACTAAAAACTTGAAATTTAGGTGGAAGGTTCAATTTGTTATGTAAGGTAGTGCTAAGAAGGGATTTTTTGAAATTCGACCTCTAAGGGGTTGAAAAGGGGTAAAATGTGTTTTCACGAATTTCTCACTATTTCGTAGGCCCGATGAGATATCGACTTGGTATTTACTTGCAACGATTGTCAATGCAAATGCCTAGAAACGTATTTCAGGATTTTGTCCTAATCAACCCCTAAAGGAGCAAATCTGGATTCGGGGTGAATGATAGAACCACTTGTATCTCTTGTGTTTGTTGAGTTAGAGCATTCTTTTTAAGCATATAGAAAGGGGTTTTAGGGATTTTTTTACTTCCACCCCTAAAGAGGTAAAAAGGGAAAACTGAAAAGAGGTAGGAGGTTAAATTATTTTTTTTCGCTCTGGGTTCATTTCAAGATAAAACGGTCTGAACGAATTTTCCGAAATGTCACCCCTAGGGGGTGAAAAGGGGTAAACTGTGTTTTCACGAATTTCTCAAAATGTCTCGGAATAAAATAAAATTATTTCTGAAAATCCACCCCAAGTTGTGGAAACAGGTATCCTGCTATAATTTATGAATACAACATTTTATAAGTACCGGGTGGCCAATTAAGAAGGGCACTCGGCCCTATCTCGAAAAGTAATTGTCGTAAAGACTTGGGGTAACAAAATTTATAACTAAAACGGCCAAGAGAAAATGCTGGATATTATTTTTAAGTTTTTAGAATGGCCGCCAGGGGGCGTAATTGCATTCTTAAATTTTAAATCTCGTTTTTTGAGAAATATTCTTATATTACAGATTCCTAAAATGGACACCGTTTTAAAGCTGAGATAAATTCTATTCTTTTTCGTTAAATGCTTTTTGCTCTGTCTCTTAAGGGAAAGTAGTGAGGGTTGTCCGAACATTTTCGGAAGAAATGTCAATAACTTCAAAATGGCTGAACGGATTTTGTCAAACTTGGAGTCGTTGAAAAGGGCTTTTCTTAGGCTATCAACGCTGCCTTGAGCGGATTGATTTAGATTGCTTGTGTCGCCGCTAGAGGGCGTTTTGCGACAACACTATAAATAAAATGGGTTTTCTCAAAAAAATTAAATGCATCGATATCACTTTTATTGCAACAGAAGATAGCCACATAAGGGTCTAACACGCTAGTGAAAAGCGCCTTTCGATATTTCTTTCCTAATCTAAAATATCAGTAAAAGAAATTAAAACTCGAAATAATGTCGCATCGTTGGAATATTTTCAGTAGGTATACCTGTTATTATTAAATCCTAATTATCGTTCTTTTAGCAAAATATATATAAATTTACTGTTAAAATACGAACATTATATTTAAAATGTCCATAATAATTAATACTCATTCAATATGATTGAATACTGTCTACACGAAAAACTTTGACAGTTGGATGGCGCCTATCAGGATACTCCATCGCATAGATTCTAACAGAAACAGTTGCGTTTTCATTGTTTTGAAAATAAACACGAAACATATCAAACACTTCTACAGGTGGAAAAGCCATTTTTTTACAAATAAAGCCACCAAAATGCACTAGAAATAGATGATTGACACTTAAACACCACCATTATAATTTTTGCTATTTTGTTTTCTAAAGCACACTTGCATTTTAAAAATTTCGAATTTCGTGTGGACAGAAGGGCCATAATCAATCATATTGTATGAGTATTAATTATTATTGACATTTTAAATATAATGTTCGTATTTTAACAGTAAATTTATATATATTTTGCTAAAAGAACGATAATAAGAATTTAATAATAACAGGTATACTGAAAATATTCCCAAAGATGCGACATTATTTCGAGTTTTAATTTCTTTTACTGATATTTTAGGTTAGGAAAGAAATATAGAAAGGCGGTTTTTACTAGCGTGTTAGACCCTTATTTGGCTATCTTCTGTTGCAACAAAAGTGATATCGATGCATTTAATTTTTTTGAGAAAATCCATTTTATTTATAGTGTTGTCGCAAAACGCCCTCTAGCGGCGACACAAGTAATTTAAATCAATCCGCTCATGGCAGCGTTGATAGCCTAAGAAAAGCCCCTTTCAACGACTCCAAGTTTGACAAAATCCGTTCAGCCATTATGAAGTTATTGACATTTCTTTCCGAAAATATTCGGACACCCCCCACCACTTTCCCTTAAGAGATAGAGCAAAACGCATTTAACAAAACAGAATCGCATTTATCTCGGCTTTGAAACGGTGTCTATTTTAGCAATCTGTAATATATGAATATTTCTCAAAAAACGGGATTTAAAATTCAAGAATGCGATTACGCCCCCTGGCGGCCATTCTAAAAACTTAAAAATAATTTCCAGCATTTTCTCTTGGCCGCTTTAGTCATAAATTTTTTTACCCCAAGTCTTTACGACAATTACTTTACGAGATAGGGCCAAGTGCCCTTCTTAATTGGCCACCCGGTACATATACTTGTGATTTTATCTCATTATCATACTAAAAGTATAATTTTATCAATCTATACAAGGGCAACGACAATTACATACACATTTCCAGGGGGTACGTGAAGCATAAAAGAGTTAAGGAGAACTTTTTTCGAAAGAATATTGTTTCCATTTATCCAACAATATTGTTTTGCGGCCTTAGTTTAGCGTATTGTGTGACGGGGAGGCACTCCAGGATTTATTTAAGATTTAGAAGAGAAGAAAACATTTGTAGTCCGTACGAAGAACGGGCATCTTGCTAGTATGTCATATGCACAGATAAATTTTGTGTTTTCCTTCCATTTCTTTACCCATACTGATCGCGGTGATTTCTATTTTAGTGTTTCCAAATAAATATATAAACCTGTGCATGCACTGCACACACTTTATCTTTTTTTCTTGGACATTTTTATTATTCTGCAACTGATCAACCAAGCGCTAACCCAAAACTTTTAGAATTTCTACGCCACATCAATACTTGACGAAATCACATTTACACTAAAAGTTTTGGATTGTACGCTCTAAAACTGCAGTCCAGTGTGCACGCCAGGAGTGTTACGATTTAGGTAACAACGCGATTGGCGCGTGCATTATTGGCCCGCGCTCCGGCGCGCACGTTTGGAGTTCGCTCCAAACCTTCGCGATGGGAGCGTACGTGTGGGTACTAATGGGTATCTTTATTACATTTTATGAAACTTCAGGTTAGAATTTCTAGAAAAATATCTACTTTGACACTGACAGTGAGAAATATTAAATGTCATTTTTAAATTAAAATCTGCCAGTATGCAGGCGTGCAAACCTTTGCAAAACAAAATACAGAATCCCTAGCAGAAAAATTATATACACATGCCAACTTCAAAAAAAAAATTAAAAGTTTTTGTGTTTCCTGAATGCCCTATACGAGAGTTGCTTGAAAATGATCGGTATGATTATACTCATGGGAAAGATTTATACATTTCTATAAACTATAAATCTTTTGCTTAATACCGTGAGTCGGACAGGGTCATTTTGAAAGGATTTTATTAAATATAAGTACCGGGTGACATTAATGGTTGTGGCGGTTTTTCTTAGGTTGACACTGTTAATGTTGGTTACCCTGCTGTCAATTTTAAGTCTATGTCAAATTCGACGTTAGCAGGTTAAGTTTTGTGTCAAAACTGACGGAAAACCTAACCTGCTAACCTCGAATTTGACACAGATTTAAAATTGACAGCAGGGTAACCAACATTAACAGTGTCAACCTAAGAAAAAAAATCACAACCATTTATGGTCACCCGGTAGTATTATTATATTAACAGCAATCAAGCGCGCACTCCAAGCCTCACCATTTTGCAGAAAGAATTTTTATATTGCAAGAGCCTGGAGTGCGGTATTGGCGTGCCTGTTACAACACATTCTTTGCCTGTACAGTTTAGGTGCATTTACATGCGCGCTCTTTGCACTCGGGTTTGGCGCGTCCGCTCCAAACCTGTACGAAAAACCGTGCGTGTAAATGGCACTAATGGCAGGCTTGGTTTTTCAAAATCTGCTAATTTAAAAAAAATTTAAAAGACTTGTAAGTGTTGTTTGAGAAACTCTGCCTTCAAGAAAAACGCATTATTTAATACAAGGACAAACAGTCTTCAATCGTATTTTTGTTATCAAATAGTGCAGTACGTTCTTTCGGTCAACAACAGGTGTACCGTCAAAAAATGAACTGCTGCTCAACTGCATCTGCATTGTGAAGATAAGGGCGTCTGGCTAAGCGATACGGATTTTAAAAGCTATTATTTAATTCACCAAATATTTTTGCGAATAATTTGTAATATTCCAGAGGTTCTCAATCAATTTTAGGGAATTCAAAATCTAATTTTATTACGGCTATGTTTATGGGTTTTGAAAAACCAAACCGGATATTGTCTTCTAATTATTTCAGGTTATCTTAGGTTTAAATTTCGACAAACCCCTCCGTGTAAACCTAGGCCAAAAGATAACAACTGCCAAAAACAGTATGACAAGAGGAAATGAATAGACGGATGCAACTCAGCTGGTGCACTTTAGAAAAACTAAGCTATG
Source organism: Agriotes lineatus (assembly GCA_940337035.1). Classification (NCBI taxonomy): domain Eukaryota; kingdom Metazoa; phylum Arthropoda; class Insecta; order Coleoptera; family Elateridae; genus Agriotes; species Agriotes lineatus. The sequence goes on from CALNHX010008704.1 coordinate 26,262, forward strand.
TTTTAAAATTAGATATACCCAATTCATTAAAAGCTAAGGTATACGATTAATGCGTCTTGCCCAGAATGACACAATGAAACTTGGGTTTTAACCAAGAACAAGTCAAGGAAATTAGCACGGACACAGAAAGCCCAAGAGAGACAAATGCTAGGAATTAAGCTGATTGATCGTCAGTACACCTGGATACGAGCTCAGACAAAACCGAATTTAACATATGTAGGTACTACTTTTATATTTTTAAGACTAGATTCTTGTTGAAAAATATAAAGAAACAGTAAACGAGAAGGGGACCCAACTAAATGGAAACGTAGACAAAAATGAGACTACGCTCCAACTAAAGGAGCCTATGCGAGTTCGAAAAGAGTCAAGAGCGTCAAATCAACTATTTGTTTTCTAATTTAACACACTGCTTGCATGTATGTAATTATCTAATATTCTTGTTGCATCGCTGTTATGCATTTATCTAAGATGCGATTCATCGGTGCTGTACAAAAAATTATTATGTGTCAGAATGGCAATGAACGTGGTTGGGTGCAGTCGTGTTTGTGAAGCAATTGTACTCATTTTGTCTTTCGCTTTTAGTTGAAGCTAACATCGAAAGTGGAATTACACCCAAAAATAACGCGCCTTTTAGCTGTAAGTGAAATGAAACCGCTTGTGCCATCCCAGTGCTTTATAGATTGGCCTTTGATTATTCTTTAATTATTTACCAAGAGTTTAGTGTTGGTGTTTGGGCACCTGTGCTTTTCGGCCGATATCATAATGGATTATTCTAGCAGAGTTCATGTAACCTGGATGATCATGGCCAATGTGCCTAAATCATTTTCTGGTTGCTTTTACAGGGATGCTCACGGTCTTCTGACTAGAACCATTTGCTGGTAGTGGTAAACAAAAATATTTTGAAAATGTAAAATGTTTAATTGATTTTTTTTAAGTTTGAAATCTACTGCAGTGTTTGTTCAGATACAACCTCTAATAGGGAGGAAGTACTGATTTATTGGTGGTGTACTAAAAAGATATTAAGTATCAGAGTAAATGTCAGCCCTGTTGAGTGCGGTCGTGATTGTGCGCGAAGTGTATTAATTTTTGCGAATAGTTTTTAGTAAAAGCTAGCACACACCACCTTTATCTTCTCAAAGCTACCTTCTCGTTGGAAATGTTAAGGACAACGTGTTACAATTAAATGAAGACGAAAAAGAAGTACTACATCGAATATTCAAAAAGCTAACGTCAGTTTTGAAAAGGCTCGATATTGTAAGTGAACCATCTGCTTTATAATTTAACACAATGCTTTTATTTTATCTAGACGGACTGCTTCTTCAAATACATAAGGAATGTAAAGAGCAAAGAGGTCCTTCAAATAAATAGAAAATCAAGGGAAATACTAAGGATAATCTCCAACCAAAAAGCGTACCTCAGTTAGATATAACCCTAGAATGTCAAGTAAACTATTTATTTCTAATTAAACACAACGCTTTTATTTTTCTACACGACTTGTTCCTTTAAAAACACAATAAAGCTAAAGTACAAGGAGATGCTGATAGAAAATGGAAACGTAAGCGAAACATTACAGTCAGTACCCAAACAAAGAGCGTAGCTGACTTCGAAGAAGCTCAAGAGGGTCAACTAAAGTAGTTGTTTTTTAGCTTAAAGTATTTTTAGGTCTTCTAAACTAACTGTTCATTGAAAAATAATGGAGTGGTAAATGTCAAATAAGAGTTACACAGAAATTGGAACGCAAAGGAAATACTAAGGCGAATCTACAACCACAGAGCATACCTTCGTTCAAAAAATTCAAAAATTGTTAACTAAACATTTGTTTTCTAATTTAACATTCCATTTTTGTTTTTGAGACTAACTATTTTTTGGAAAATTAAGGGAAAGGTAAAGAGCAGGGAGGAATTGAAACGCAAATAAATATTAAATTTAATCTATAATCAACCAACTTTCCTGAGTTCGAAGATGCACTAAAGTGTCAAACGAACTTACTATTTTCCAACTTAATATTTCACTTTTGTATTTTCCAGACTAGCTGTAAGTTGAAAAATAATGGAAAGGTAAAGGACAAGTAGTTGCACTAAGGAAATGGAAATACAAGTAAAATATTCTATCTAGCTAGAACCAATGGGCGGACCTGACTTCAAAAAGACTCAAAAATTTTAAGTAGGTAAATATTTATTTTCTAATACAACATAAAACTGTTTTTATTTTTCCAGACTAGCTGTTCGTTCGAATATAATGAAAAGATAAAGGACAAATTGGTGTTACAACTACATCGAAACGCAGGTGACATATCAAGTTTAATTTCTAATCAAGGAACGTACCCTAGTTTGACAAAGCACAACGGTGGAAAGTAAAGTACTTGTTTTCTTATTTATCAAAATGGTTCGATATTTGTCTAGGCAACTTCCAATTTAAAACAAAAATTGAAGGAAGAGAGCAATTAGGTGCTGGTGGAAAATAGAAACACAAATGAAATACTAAGGCGAATCTACAACCACAGAGCATACCTTCGTTCAAAAAGCCTTAAAATTTGTCAACTAAATATTCGTTTTCCAATTTAACATTCCACTTTTTTCTTTTTCAGACTAACTTTTCTTTGGAAAATTCAAGGAAAGGTAAAGGGCATGGAAGAATTGAAACGCAAATGAAATAATAAATTTAATCTCCAACCAACCAGCTTACCTGAGTTCGAAGATGCACTAAAGTGTCAAACGAACTTACTATTTTCCAACTTAATATTTCACTTTTGTATTTTCCAGACTAGCTGTAAGTTGAAAAATAATGGAAAGGTAAAGGACAAGTAGTTGCACTAAGGAAATGGAAATACAAGTAAAATATTCTATCTAGCTAGAACCAATGGGCGGACCTGACTTCAAAAAGACTCAAAAATTTTAAGTAGGTAAATATTTATTTTCTAATACAACATAAAACTGTTTTTATTTTTCCAGACTAGCTGTTCGTTCGAATATAATGAAAAGATAAAGGACAAATTGGTGTTACAACTACATCGAAACGCAGGTGACATATCAAGTTTAATTTCTAATCAAGGAACGTACCCTAGTTTGACAAAGCACAACGGTGGAAAGTAAAGTACTTGTTTTCTTATTTATCAAAATGGTTCGATATTTGTCTAGGCAACTTCCAATTTAAAACAAAAATTGAAGGAAGAGAGCAATTAGGTGCTGGTGGAAAATAGAAACACAAATGAAATACTAAGGCGAATCTACAACCACAGAGCATACCTTCGTTCAAAAAGCCTTAAAATTTGTCAACTAAATATTCGTTTTCCAATTTAACATTCCACTTTTTTCTTTTTCAGACTAACTTTTCTTTGGAAAATTCAAGGAAAGGTAAAGGGCATGGAAGAATTGAAACGCAAATGAAATAATAAATTTAATCTCCAACCAACCAGCTTACCTGAGTTCGAAGATGCACTAAAGTGTCAAACGAACTTACTATTTTCCAACTTAATATTTCACTTTTGTATTTTCCAGACTAGCTGTAAGTTGAAAAATAATGGAAAGGTAAAGGACAAGTAGTTGCACTAAGGAAATGGAAATACAAGTAAAATATTCTATCTAGCTAGAACCAATGAGCGGACCTGACTTCAAAAAGACTCAAAAATTTTAAGTAGGTAAATATTTATTTTCTAATACAACATAAAACTGTTTTTATTTTTCCAGACTAGCTGTTCGTTCGAATATAATGAAAAGATAAAGGACAAATTGGTGTTACAACTACATCGAAACGCAGGTGACATATCAAGTTTAATTTCTAATCAAGGAACGTACCCTAGTTTGACAAAGCACAACAGTGGAAAGTAAAGTACTTGTTTTCTTATTTATCACAATGGTTCTATATTTGTCTAGGCAACTTCCAATTTAAAACAAAAATTGAAGGAAGAGAGCAATTAGGTGCTGGTGGAAAATAGAAACACAAATGAAATACTAAGGCGAATCTACAACCACAGAGCATACCTTCGTTCAAAAAGCCTTAAAATTTGTCAACTAAATATTCGTTTTCCAATTTCACATTCCACTTTTTTCTTTTTCAGACTAACTTTTCTTTGGAAAATTCAAGGAAAGGTAAAGGGCATGGAAGAATTGAAACGCAAATGAAATAATAAATTTAATCTCCAACCAACCAGCTTACCTGAGTTCGAAGATGCACTAAAGTGTCAAACGAACTTACTATTTTCCAACTTAATATTTCACTTTTGTATTTTCCAGACTAGCTGTAAGTTGAAAAATAATGGAAAGGTAAAGGACAAGTAGTTGCACTAAGGAAATGGAAATACAAGTAAAATATTCTATCTAGCTCGATCCAATGAGCGGACCTGACTTCAAAAAGACTCAAAAATTTTAAGTAGGTAAATATTTATTTTCAAATACAACATAAAACTGTTTTTATTTTTCCAGACTAGCTGTTCGTTCGAATATAATGAAAAGATAAAGGACAAACTGGTGTTACAACTACATCGAAACGCAGGTGACATATCAAGTTTAATTTCTAATCAAGGAACGTACCCTAGTTCGACAAAGCACAACAGTGGAAAGTAAAGTACTTGTTTTCTTATTTATCACAATGGTTCTATATTTGTCTAGGCAACTTCCAATTTAAAACAAAAATTGAAGAAAGAGAGCAATTAGGTGCTGGTGGAAAATAGAAACACAAATGAAATACTAAGGCGAATCTACAACCACAGAGCATACCTTCGTTCAAAAAGCCTTGAAATTTGTCAACTAAATATTCGTTTTCCAATTTAACATTCCACTTTTTTCTTTTTCAGACTAACTGTTCTTTGGAAAATTCAAGGAAAGGTAAAGGGCATGGAAGAATTGAAACGCAAATGAAATAATAAATTTAATCTCCAACCAACCAGCTTACCTGAGTTCGAAGATGCACTAAAGTGTCAAACGAACTTACTATTTTCCAACTTAATATTTCACTTTTGTATTTTCCAGACTAGCTGTAAGTTGAAAAATAATGGAAAGGTAAAGGACAAGTAGTTGCACTAAGGAAATGGAAATACAAGTAAAATATTCTATCTAGCTAGAACCAATGAGCGGACCTGACTTCAAAAAGACTCAAAAATTTTAAGTAGGTAAATATTTATGTTCTAATACAACATAAAACTGTTTTTATTTTTCCAGACTAGCTGTTCGTTCGAATATAATGAAAAGATAAAGGACAAATTGGTGTTACAACTACATCGAAACGCAGGTGACATATCAAGTTTAATTTCTAATCAAGGAACGTACCCTAGTTTGACAAAGCACAACAGTGGAAAGTAAAGTACTTGTTTTCTTATTTATCACAATGGTTCTATATTTGTCTAGGCAACTTCCAATTTAAAACAAAAATTGAAGAAAGAGAGCAATTAGGTGCTGGTGGAAAATAGAAACACAAATGAAATACTAAGGCGAATCTACAACCACAGAGCATACCTTCGTTCAAAAAGCCTTAAAATTTGTCAACTAAATATTCGTTTTCCAATTTCACATTCCACTTTTTTCTTTTTCAGACTAACTTTTCTTTGGAAAATTCAAGGAAAGGTAAAGGGCATGGAAGAATTGAAACGCAAATGAAATAATAAATTTAATCTCCAACCAACCAGCTTACCTGAGTTCGAAGATGCACTAAAGTGTCAAACGAACTTACTATTTTCCAACTTAATATTTCACTTTTGTATTTTCCAGACTAGCTGTAAGTTGAAAAATAATGGAAAGGTAAAGGACAAGTAGTTGCACTAAGGAAATGGAAATACAAGTAAAATATTCTATCTAGCTAGAACCAATGAGCGGACCTGACTTCAAAAAGACTCAAAAATTTTAAGTAGGTAAATATTTATGTTCTAATACAACATAAAACTGTTTTTATTTTTCCAGACTAGCTGTTCGTTCGAATATAATGAAAAGATAAAGGACAAATTGGTGTTACAACTACAGCGAAACGCAGGTGACATATCAAGTTTAATTTCTAATCAAGGAACGTACCCTAGTTTGACAAAGCACAACGGTGGAAAGTAAAGTACTTGTTTTCTTATTTATCACAATACTTCTATATTTGTCTAGGCAACTTCCAATTTAAAACAAAAATTGAAGAAAGAGAGAAATTAGGTGCTGGTGAAAAATAGAAACACAAATCAAATACTAAGGCGAATCTACAACCACAGAGCAGCATACCTTCGTTCAAAAAGACTTAAAATTTGTCAACTAAATATTCGTTTTCTAATTTAACATTCCACTTTTTTCTTTTTCAGACTAACTATTCTTTGGAAAATTAAAGGAAAGGTAAAGGGCATGGAAGAATTGAAACGCAAATGAAATAATAAATTTAATCTCCAATCAACCAACTTTCTTGAGTTCAAAGATGCACTAAAGTGTCAAACGAACTTTCTATTTTCCAACTTAATATTTCACTTTTGTATTTTCCAGACTAGCTGTAAGTTGAAAAATAATGGAAAGGTAAAGGACAAGTAGTTGCACTAAGGAAATGGAAATACAAGTAAAATATTCTATCTAGCTAGAACCAATGAGCGGACCTGACTTCAAAAAGACTCAAAAATTTTAAGTAGGTAAATATTTATTTTCTAATACAACATAAAACTGTTTTTATTTTTCCAGACTAGCTGTTCGTTCGAATATAATGAAAAGATAAAGGACAAATTGGTGTTACAACTACATCGAAACGCAGGTGACATATCAAGTTTAATTTCTAATCAAGGAACGTACCCTAGTTTGACAAAGCACAACAGTGGAAAGTAAAGTACTTGTTTTCTTATTTATCACAATGGTTCTATATTTGTCTAGGCAACTTCCAATTTAAAACAAAAATTGAAGGAAGAGAGCAATTAGGTGCTGGTGGAAAATAGAAACACAAATGAAATACTAAGGCGAATCTACAACCACAGAGCATACCTTCGTTCAAAAAGCCTTAAAATTTGTCAACTAAATATTCGTTTTCCAATTTCACATTCCACTTTTTTCTTTTTCAGACTAACTTTTCTTTGGAAAATTCAAGGAAAGGTAAAGGGCATGGAAGAATTGAAACGCAAATGAAATAATAAATTTAATCTCCAACCAACCAGCTTACCTGAGTTCGAAGATGCACTAAAGTGTCAAACGAACTTACTATTTTCCAACTTAATATTTCACTTTTGTATTTTCCAGACTAGCTGTAAGTTGAAAAATAATGGAAAGGTAAAGGACAAGTAGTTGCACTAAGGAAATGGAAATACAAGTAAAATATTCTATCTAGCTCGATCCAATGAGCGGACCTGACTTCAAAAAGACTCAAAAATTTTAAGTAGGTAAATATTTATTTTCAAATACAACATAAAACTGTTTTTATTTTTCCAGACTAGCTGTTCGTTCGAATATAATGAAAAGATAAAGGACAAACTGGTGTTACAACTACATCGAAACGCAGGTGACATATCAAGTTTAATTTCTAATCAAGGAACGTACCCTAGTTCGACAAAGCACAACAGTGGAAAGTAAAGTACTTGTTTTCTTATTTATCACAATGGTTCTATATTTGTCTAGGCAACTTCCAATTTAAAACAAAAATTGAAGAAAGAGAGCAATTAGGTGCTGGTGGAAAATAGAAACACAAATGAAATACTAAGGCGAATCTACAACCACAGAGCATACCTTCGTTCAAAAAGCCTTGAAATTTGTCAACTAAATATTCGTTTTCCAATTTAACATTCCACTTTTTTCTTTTTCAGACTAACTGTTCTTTGGAAAATTCAAGGAAAGGTAAAGGGCATGGAAGAATTGAAACGCAAATGAAATAATAAATTTAATCTCCAACCAACCAGCTTACCTGAGTTCGAAGATGCACTAAAGTGTCAAACGAACTTACTATTTTCCAACTTAATATTTCACTTTTGTATTTTCCAGACTAGCTGTAAGTTGAAAAATAATGGAAAGGTAAAGGACAAGTAGTTGCACTAAGGAAATGGAAATACAAGTAAAATATTCTATCTAGCTAGAACCAATGAGCGGACCTGACTTCAAAAAGACTCAAAAATTTTAAGTAGGTAAATATTTATGTTCTAATACAACATAAAACTGTTTTTATTTTTCCAGACTAGCTGTTCGTTCGAATATAATGAAAAGATAAAGGACAAATTGGTGTTACAACTACATCGAAACGCAGGTGACATATCAAGTTTAATTTCTAATCAAGGAACGTACCCTAGTTTGACAAAGCACAACAGTGGAAAGTAAAGTACTTGTTTTCTTATTTATCACAATGGTTCTATATTTGTCTAGGCAACTTCCAATTTAAAACAAAAATTGAAGAAAGAGAGCAATTAGGTGCTGGTGGAAAATAGAAACACAAATGAAATACTAAGGCGAATCTACAACCACAGAGCATACCTTCGTTCAAAAAGCCTTAAAATTTGTCAACTAAATATTCGTTTTCCAATTTCACATTCCACTTTTTTCTTTTTCAGACTAACTTTTCTTTGGAAAATTCAAGGAAAGGTAAAGGGCATGGAAGAATTGAAACGCAAATGAAATAATAAATTTAATCTCCAACCAACCAGCTTACCTGAGTTCGAAGATGCACTAAAGTGTCAAACGAACTTACTATTTTCCAACTTAATATTTCACTTTTGTATTTTCCAGACTAGCTGTAAGTTGAAAAATAATGGAAAGGTAAAGGACAAGTAGTTGCACTAAGGAAATGGAAATACAAGTAAAATATTCTATCTAGCTAGAACCAATGAGCGGACCTGACTTCAAAAAGACTCAAAAATTTTAAGTAGGTAAATATTTATGTTCTAATACAACATAAAACTGTTTTTATTTTTCCAGACTAGCTGTTCGTTCGAATATAATGAAAAGATAAAGGACAAATTGGTGTTACAACTACAGCGAAACGCAGGTGACATATCAAGTTTAATTTCTAATCAAGGAACGTACCCTAGTTTGACAAAGCACAACGGTGGAAAGTAAAGTACTTGTTTTCTTATTTATCACAATACTTCTATATTTGTCTAGGCAACTTCCAATTTAAAACAAAAATTGAAGAAAGAGAGAAATTAGGTGCTGGTGAAAAATAGAAACACAAATCAAATACTAAGGCGAATCTACAACCACAGAGCAGCATACCTTCGTTCAAAAAGACTTAAAATTTGTCAACTAAATATTCGTTTTCTAATTTAACATTCCACTTTTTTCTTTTTCAGACTAACTATTCTTTGGAAAATTAAAGGAAAGGTAAAGGGCATGGAAGAATTGAAACGCAAATGAAATAATAAATTTAATCTCCAATCAACCAACTTTCTTGAGTTCAAAGATGCACTAAAGTGTCAAACGAACTTTCTATTTTCCAACTTAATATTTCACTTTTGTATTTTCCAGACTAGCTGTAAGTTGAAAAATAATGGAAAGGTAAAGGACAAGTAGTTGCACTAAGGAAATGGAAATACAAGTAAAATATTCTATCTAGCTCGATCCAATGAGCGGACCTGACTTCAAAAAGACTCAAAAATTTCAAGTAGGTAAATATTTATTTTCTAATACAACATAAAACTGTTTTTATTTTTCCAGACTAGCTGTTGGTTCGAATATAATGAAAAGATAAAGGACAAACTGGTGTTACAACTACATCGAAACGCAGGTGACATATCAAGTTTAATTTCTAATCAAGGAACGTACCCTAGTTCGACACAGCACAACAGTGGAAAGTAAAGTACTTGTTTTCTTATTTATCACAATGGTTCTATATTTGTCTAGGCAACTTCCAATTTAAAACAAAAATTGAAGAAAGAGAGCAATTAGGTGCTGGTGGAAAATAGAAACACAAATGAAATACTAAGGCGAATCTACAACCACAGAGCATACCTTCGTTCAAAAAGCCTTAAAATTTGTCAACTAAATATTCGTTTTCCAATTTAACATTCCACTTTTTTCTTTTTCAGACTAACTTTTCTTTGGAAAAATTCAAGGAAAGGTAAAGGGCATGGAAGAATTGAAACGCAAATGAAATAATAAATTTAATCTCCAACCAACCAGCTTACCTGAGTTCGAAGATGCACTAAAGTGTCAAACGAACTTACTATTTTCCAACTTAATATTTCACTTTTGTATTTTCCAGACTAGCCGTAAGTTGAAAAATAATGGAAAGGTAAAGGACAAGTAGTTGCACTAAGGAAATGGAAATACAAGTAAAATATTCTATCTAGCTAGAACCAATGAGCGGACCTGACTTCAAAAAGACTCAAAAATTTTAAGTAGGTAAATATTTATTTTCTAATACAACATAAAACTGTTTTTATTTTTCCAGACTAGCTGTTGGTTCGAATATAATGAAAAGATAAAGGACAAACTGGTGTTACAACTACATCGAAACGCAGGTGACATATCAAGTTTAATTTCTAATCAAGGAACGTACCCTAGTTTGACAAAGCACAACAGTGGAAAGTAAAGTACTTGTTTTCTTATTTATCACAATGGTTCTATATTTGTCTAGGCAACTTCCAATTTAAAACAAAAATTGAAGAAAGAGAGCAATTAGGTGCTGGTGGAAAATAGAAACACAAATGAAATACTAAGGCGAATCTACAACCACAGAGCATACCTTCGTTCAAAAAGCCTTAAAATTTGTCAACTAAATATTCGTTTTCCAATTTCACATTCCACTTTTTTCTTTTTCAGACTAACTTTTCTTTGGAAAATTCAAGGAAAGGTAAAGGGCATGGAAGAATTGAAACGCAAATGAAATAATAAATTTAATCTCCAACCAACCAGCTTACCTGAGTTCGAAGATGCACTAAAGTGTCAAACGAACTTACTTATTTTCCAACTTAATATTTCACTTTTGTATTTTCCAGACTAGCCGTAAGTTGAAAAATAATGGAAAGGTAAAGGACAAGTAGTTGCACTAAGGAAATGGAAATACAAGTAAAATATTCTATCTAGCTAGAACCAATGAGCGGACCTGACTTCAAAAAGACTCAAAAATTTTAAGTAGGTAAATATTTATTTTCTAATACAACATAAAACTGTTTTTATTTTTCCAGACTAGCTGTTGGTTCGAATATAATGAAAAGATAAAGGACAAACTGGTGTTACAACTACATCGAAACGCAGGTGACATATCAAGTTTAATTTCTAATCAAGGAACGTACCCTAGTTCGACACAGCACAACAGTGGAAAGTAAAGTACTTGTTTCTTATTTATCACAATGGTTCTATATTTGTCTAGGCAACTTCCAATTTAAAACAAAAATTGAAGAAAGAGAGCAATTAGGTGCTGGTGGAAAATAGAAACACAAATGAAATACTAAGGCGAATCTACAACCACAGAGCATACCTTCGTTCAAAAAGCCTTAAAATTTGTCAACTAAATATTCGTTTTCCAATTTCACATTCCACTTTTTTCTTTTTCAGACTAACTTTTCTTTGGAAAATTCAAGGAAAGGTAAAGGGCATGGAAGAATTGAAACGCAAATGAAATAATAAATTTAATCTCCAACCAACCAGCTTACCTGAGTTCGAAGATGCACTAAAGTGTCAAACGAACTTACTATTTTCCAACTTAATATTTCACTTTTGTATTTTCCAGACTAGCTGTAAGTTGAAAAATAATGGAAAGGTAAAGGACAAGTAGTTGCACTAAGGAAATGGAAATACAAGTAAAATATTCTATCTAGCTAGAACCAATGAGCGGACCTGACTTCAAAAAGACTCAAAAATTTTAAGTAGGTAAATATTTATTTTCTAATACAACATAAAACTGTTTTTATTTTTCCAGACTAGCTGTTGGTTCGAATATAATGAAAAGATAAAGGACAAACTGGTGTTACAACTACATCGAAACGCAGGTGACATATCAAGTTTAATTTCTAATCAAGGAACGTACCCTAGTTCGACACAGCACAACAGTGGAAAGTAAAGTACTTGTTTTCTTATTTATCACAATGGTTCTATATTTGTCTAGGCAACTTCCAATTTAAAACAAAAATTGAAGAAAGAGAGCAATTAGGTGCTGGTGGAAAATAGAAACACAAATGAAATCCTAAGGCGAATCTACAACCACAGAGCATACCTTCGTTCAAAAAGCCTTAAAATTTGTCAACTAAATATTCGTTTTCCCAATTTCACATTCCACTTTTTTCTTTTTCAGACTAACTTTTCTTTGGAAAATTCAAGGAAAGGTAAAGGGCATGGAAGAATTGAAACTCAAATGAAATAATAAATTTAATCTCCAACCAACCAGCTTACCTGAGTTCGAAGATGCACTAAAGTGTCAAACGAACTTTCTATTTTCCAACTTAATATTTCACTTTTGTATTTTCCAGACTAGCTGTAAGTTGAAAAATAATGGAAAGGTAAAGGACAAGTAGTTGCACTAAGGAAATGGAAATACAAGTAAAATATTCTATCTAGCTCGATCCAATGAGCGGACCTGACTTCAAAAAGACTCAAAAATTTTAAGTAGGTAAATATTTATTTTCTAATACAACATAAAACTGTTTTTATTTTTCCAGACTAGCTGTTCGTTCGAATATAATGAAAAGATAAAGGACAAACTGGTGTTACAACTACATCGAAACGCAGGTGACATATCAAGTTTAATTTCTAATCAAGGAACGTACCCTAGTTCGACAAAGCACAACAGTGGAAAGTAAAGTACTTGTTTTCTTATTTATCACAATGGTTCTATATTTGTCTAGGCAACTTCCAATTTAAAACAAAAATTGAAGAAAGAGAGCAATTAGGTGCTGGTGGAAAATAGAAACACAAATGAAATACTAAGGCGAATCTACAACCACAGAGCATACCTTCGTTCAAAAAGCCTTGAAATTTGTCAACTAAATATTCGTTTTCCAATTTAACATTCCACTTTTTTCTTTTTCAGACTAACTGTTCTTTGGAAAATTCAAGGAAAGGTAAAGGGCATGGAAGAATTGAAACGCAAATGAAATAATAAATTTAATCTCCAACCAACCAGCTTACCTGAGTTCGAAGATGCACTAAAGTGTCAAACGAACTTACTATTTTCCAACTTAATATTTCACTTTTGTATTTTCCAGACTAGCTGTAAGTTGAAAAATAATGGAAAGGTAAAGGACAAGTAGTTGCACTAAGGAAATGGAAATACAAGTAAAATATTCTATCTAGCTAGAACCAATGAGCGGACCTGACTTCAAAAAGACTCAAAAATTTTAAGTAGGTAAATATTTATGTTCTAATACAACATAAAACTGTTTTTATTTTTCCAGACTAGCTGTTCGTTCGAATATAATGAAAAGATAAAGGACAAATTGGTGTTACAACTACATCGAAACGCAGGTGACATATCAAGTTTAATTTCTAATCAAGGAACGTACCCTAGTTTGACAAAGCACAACAGTGGAAAGTAAAGTACTTGTTTTCTTATTTATCACAATGGTTCTATATTTGTCTAGGCAACTTCCAATTTAAAACAAAAATTGAAGGAAGAGAGCAATTAGGTGCTGGTGGAAAATAGAAACACAAATGAAATACTAAGGCGAATCTACAACCACAGAGCATACCTTCGTTCAAAAAGCCTTAAAATTTGTCAACTAAATATTCGTTTTCCAATTTCACATTCCACTTTTTTCTTTTTCAGACTAACTTTTCTTTGGAAAATTCAAGGAAAGGTAAAGGGCATGGAAGAATTGAAACGCAAATGAAATAATAAATTTAATCTCCAACCAACCAGCTTACCTGAGTTCGAAGATGCACTAAAGTGTCAAACGAACTTACTATTTTCCAACTTAATATTTCACTTTTGTATTTTCCAGACTAGCTGTAAGTTGAAAAATAATGGAAAGGTAAAGGACAAGTAGTTGCACTAAGGAAATGGAAATACAAGTAAAATATTCTATCTAGCTCGATCCAATGAGCGGACCTGACTTCAAAAAGACTCAAAAATTTTAAGTAGGTAAATATTTATTTTCTAATACAACATAAAACTGTTTTTATTTTTCCAGACTAGCTGTTCGTTCGAATATAATGAAAAGATAAAGGACAAACTGGTGTTACAACTACATCGAAACGCAGGTGACATATCAAGTTTAATTTCTAATCAAGGAACCTACCCTAGTTCGACAAAGCACAACAGTGGAAAGTAAAGTACTTGTTTTCTTATTTATCACAATGGTTCTATATTTGTCTAGGCAACTTCCAATTTAAAACAAAAATTGAAGAAAGAGAGCAATTAGGTGCTGGTGGAAAATAGAAACACAAATGAAATACTAAGGCGAATCTACAACCACAGAGCATACCTTCGTTCAAAAAGCCTTGAAATTTGTCAACTAAATATTCGTTTTCCAATTTAACATTCCACTTTTTTCTTTTCAGACTAACTGTTCTTTGGAAAATTCAAGGAAAGGTAAAGGGCATGGAAGAATTGAAACGCAAATGAAATAATAAATTTAATCTCCAACCAACCAGCTTACCTGAGTTCGAAGATGCACTAAAGTGTCAAACGAACTTACTATTTTCCAACTTAATATTTCACTTTTGTATTTTCCAGACTAGCTGTAAGTTGAAAAATAATGGAAAGGTAAAGGACAAGTAGTTGCACTAAGGAAATGGAAATACAAGTAAAATATTCTATCTAGCTAGAACCAATGAGCGGACCTGACTTCAAAAAGACTCAAAAATTTTAAGTAGGTAAATATTTATGTTCTAATACAACATAAAACTGTTTTTATTTTTCCAGACTAGCTGTTCGTTCGAATATAATGAAAAGATAAAGGACAAATTGGTGTTACAACTACAGTGAAACGCAGGTGACATATCAAGTTTAATTTCTAATCAAGGAACGTACCCTAGTTTGACAAAGCACAACGGTGGAAAGTAAAGTACTTGTTTTCTTATTTATCACAATACTTCTATATTTGTCTAGGCAACTTCCAATTTAAAACAAAAATTGAAGAAAGAGAGAAATTAGGTGCTGGTGAAAAATAGAAACACAAATCAAATACTAAGGCGAATCTACAACCACAGAGCAGCATACCTTCGTTCAAAAAGACTTAAAATTTGTCAACTAAATATTCGTTTTCTAATTTAACATTCCACTTTTTCTTTTTCAGACTAACTATTCTTTGGAAAATTAAAGGAAAGGTAAAGGGCATGGAAGAATTGAAACGCAAATGAAATAATAAATTTAATCTCCAATCAACCAACTTTCTTGAGTTCAAAGATGCACTAAAGTGTCAAACGAACTTTCTATTTTCCAACTTAATATTTCACTTTTGTATTTTCCAGACTAGCTGTAAGTTGAAAAATAATGGAAAGGTAAAGGACAAGTAGTTGCACTAAGGAAATGGAAATACAAGTAAAATATTCTATCTAGCTCGATCCAATGAGCGGACCTGACTTCAAAAAGACTCAAAAATTTCAAGTAGGTAAATATTTATTTTCTAATACAACATAAAACTGTTTTTATTTTTCCAGACTAGCTGTTGGTTCGAATATAATGAAAAGATAAAGGACAAACTGGTGTTACAACTACATCGAAACGCAGGTGACATATCAAGTTTAATTTCTAATCAAGGAACGTACCCTAGTTCGACACAGCACAACAGTGGAAAGTAAAGTACTTGTTTTCTTATTTATCACAATGGTTCTATATTTGTCTAGGCAACTTCCAATTTAAAACAAAAATTGAAGAAAGAGAGCAATTAGGTGCTGGTGGAAAATAGAAACACAAATGAAATACTAAGGCGAATCTACAACCACAGAGCATACCTTCGTTCAAAAAGCCTTAAAATTTGTCAACTAAATATTCGTTTTCCAATTTAACATTCCACTTTTTTCTTTTTCAGACTAACTTTTCTTTGGAAAATTCAAGGAAAGGTAAAGGGCATGGAAGAATTGAAACGCAAATGAAATAATAAATTTAATCTCCAACCAACCAGCTTACCTGAGTTCGAAGATGCACTAAAGTGTCAAACGAACTTACTATTTTCCAACTTAATATTTCACTTTTGTATTTTCCAGACTAGCCGTAAGTTGAAAAATAATGGAAAGGTAAAGGACAAGTAGTTGCACTAAGGAAATGGAAATACAAGTAAAATATTCTATCTAGCTAGAACCAATGAGCGGACCTGACTTCAAAAAGACTCAAAAATTTTAAGTAGGTAAATATTTATTTTCTAATACAACATAAAACTGTTTTTATTTTTCCAGACTAGCTGTTGGTTCGAATATAATGAAAAGATAAAGGACAAACTGGTGTTACAACTACATCGAAACGCAGGTGACATATCAAGTTTAATTTCTAATCAAGGAACGTACCCTAGTTTGACAAAGCACAACAGTGGAAAGTAAAGTACTTGTTTTCTTATTTATCACAATGGTTCTATATTTGTCTAGGCAACTTCCAATTTAAAACAAAAATTGAAGAAAGAGAGCAATTAGGTGCTGGTGGAAAATAGAAACACAAATGAAATACTAAGGCGAATCTACAACCACAGAGCATACCTTCGTTCAAAAAGCCTTAAAATTTGTCAACTAAATATTCGTTTTCCAATTTCACATTCCACTTTTTTCTTTTTCAGACTAACTTTTCTTTGGAAAATTCAAGGAAAGGTAAAGGGCATGGAAGAATTGAAACGCAAATGAAATAATAAATTTAATCTCCAACCAACCAGCTTACCTGAGTTCGAAGATGCACTAAAGTGTCAAACGAACTTACTATTTTCCAACTTAATATTTCACTTTTGTATTTTCCAGACTAGCCGTAAGTTGAAAAATAATGGAAAGGTAAAGGACAAGTAGTTGCACTAAGGAAATGGAAATACAAGTAAAATATTCTATCTAGCTAGAACCAATGAGCGGACCTGACTTCAAAAAGACTCAAAAATTTTAAGTAGGTAAATATTTATTTTCTAATACAACATAAAACTGTTTTTATTTTTCCAGACTAGCTGTTGGTTCGAATATAATGAAAAGATAAAGGACAAACTGGTGTTACAACTACATCGAAACGCAGGTGACATATCAAGTTTAATTTCTAATCAAGGAACGTACCCTAGTTCGACACAGCACAACAGTGGAAAGTAAAGTACTTGTTTTCTTATTTATCACAATGGTTCTATATTTGTCTAGGCAACTTCCAATTTAAAACAAAAATTGAAGAAAGAGAGCAATTAGGTGCTGGTGGAAAATAGAAACACAAATGAAATACTAAGGCGAATCTACAACCACAGAGCATACCTTCGTTCAAAAAGCCTTAAAATTTGTCAACTAAATATTCGTTTTCCAATTTCACATTCCACTTTTTTCTTTTTCAGACTAACTTTTCTTTGGAAAATTCAAGGAAAGGTAAAGGGCATGGAAGAATTGAAACGCAAATGAAATAATAAATTTAATCTCCAACCAACCAGCTTACCTGAGTTCGAAGATGCACTAAAGTGTCAAACGAACTTACTATTTTCCAACTTAATATTTCACTTTTGTATTTTCCAGACTAGCTGTAAGTTGAAAAATAATGGAAAGGTAAAGGACAAGTAGTTGCACTAAGGAAATGGAAATACAAGTAAAATATTCTATCTAGCTAGAACCAATGAGCGGACCTGACTTCAAAAAGACTCAAAAATTTTAAGTAGGTAAATATTTATTTTCTAATACAACATAAAACTGTTTTTATTTTTCCAGACTAGCTGTTCGTTCGAATATAATGAAAAGATAAAGGACAAACTGGTGTTACAACTACATCGAAACGCAGGTGACATATCAAGTTTAATTTCTAATCAAGGAACGTACCCTAGTTCGACACAGCACAACAGTGGAAAGTAAAGTACTTGTTTTCTTATTTATCACAATGGTTCTATATTTGTCTAGGCAACTTCCAATTTAAAACAAAAATTGAAGAAAGAGAGCAATTAGGTGCTGGTGGAAAATAGAAACACAAATGAAATCCTAAGGCGAATCTACAACCACAGAGCATACCTTCGTTCAAAAAGCCTTAAAATTTGTCAACTAAATATTCGTTTTCCAATTTCACATTCCACTTTTTCTTTTTCAGACTAACTTTTCTTTGGAAAATTCAAGGAAAGGTAAAGGGCATGGAAGAATTGAAACTCAAATGAAATAATAAATTTAATCTCCAACCAACCAGCTTACCTGAGTTCGAAGATGCACTAAAGTGTCAAACGAACTTACTATTTTCCAACTTAATATTTCACTTTTGTATTTTCCAGACTAGCTGTAAGTTGAAAAATAATGGAAAGGTAAAGGACAAGTAGTTGCACTAAGGAAATGGAAATACAAGTAAAATATTCTATCTAGCTAGAACCAATGAGCGGACCTGACTTCAAAAAGACTCAAAAATTTTAAGTAGGTAAATATTTATTTTCTAATACAACATAAAACTGTTTTTATTTTTCCAGACTAGCTGTTCGTTCGAATATAATGAAAAGATAAAGGACAAACTGGTGTTACAACTACATCGAAACGCAGGTGACATATCAAGTTTAATTTCTAATCAAGGAACGTACCCTAGTTCGACACAGCACAACAGTGGAAAGTAAAGTACTTGTTTTCTTATTTATCACAATGGTTCTATATTTGTCTAGGCAACTTCCAATTTAAAACAAAAATTGAAGGAAGAGAGCAATTAGGTGCTGGTGGAAAATAGAAACACAAATGAAATACTAAGGCGAATCTACAACCACAGAGCATACCTTCGTTCAAAAAGCCTTAAAATTTGTCAACTAAATATTCGTTTTCCAATTTCACATTCCACTTTTTTCTTTTTCAGACTAACTGTTCTTTGGAAAATTCAAGGAAAGGTAAAGGGCATGGAAGAATTGAAACGCAAATGAAATAATAAATTTAATCTCCAACCAACCAGCTTACCTGAGTTCGAAGATGCACTAAAGTGTCAAACGAACTTACTATTTTCCAACTTAATATTTCACTTTTGTATTTTCCAGACTAGCTGTAAGTTGAAAAATAATGGAAAGGTAAAGGACAAGTAGTTGCACTAAGGAAATGGAAATACAAGTAAAATATTCTATCTAGCTAGAACCAATGAGCGGACCTGACTTCAAAAAGACTCAAAAATTTTAAGTAGGTAAATATTTATTTTCTAATACAACATAAAACTGTTTTTATTTTTCCAGACTAGCTGTTGGTTCGAATATAATGAAAAGATAAAGGACAAACTGGTGTTACAACTACATCGAAACGCAGGTGACATATCAAGTTTAATTTCTAATCAAGGAACGTACCCTAGTTCGACACAGCACAACAGTGGAAAGTAAAGTACTTGTTTTCTTATTTATCACAATGGTTCTATATTTGTCTAGGCAACTTCCAATTTAAAACAAAAATTGAAGAAAGAGAGCAATTAGGTGCTGGTGGAAAATAGAAACACAAATGAAATACTAAGGCGAATCTACAACCACAGAGCATACCTTCGTTCAAAAAGCCTTAAAATTTGTCAACTAAATATTCGTTTTCCAATTTCACATTCCACTTTTTTCTTTTTCAGACTAACTTTTCTTTGGAAAATTCAAGGAAAGGTAAAGGGCATGGAAGAATTGAAACGCAAATGAAATAATAAATTTAATCTCCAACCAACCAGCTTACCTGAGTTCGAAGATGCACTAAAGTGTCAAACGAACTTACTATTTTCCAACTTAATATTTCACTTTTGTATTTTCCAGACTAGCTGTAAGTTGAAAAATAATGGAAAGGTAAAGGACAAGTAGTTGCACTAAGGAAATGGAAATACAAGTAAAATATTCTATCTAGCTAGAACCAATGAGCGGACCTGACTTCAAAAAGACTCAAAATTTTAAGTAGGTAAATATTTATTTTCTAATACAACATAAAACTGTTTTTATTTTTCCAGACTAGCTGTTCGTTCGAATATAATGAAAAGATAAAGGACAAACTGGTGTTACAACTACATCGAAACGCAGGTGACATATCAAGTTTAATTTCTAATCAAGGAACGTACCCTAGTTCGACACAGCACAACAGTGGAAAGTAAAGTACTTGTTTTCTTATTTATCACAATGGTTCTATATTTGTCTAGGCAACTTCCAATTTAAAACAAAAATTGAAGAAAGAGAGCAATTAGGTGCTGGTGGAAAATAGAAACACAAATGAAATCCTAAGGCGAATCTACAACCACAGAGCATACCTTCGTTCAAAAAGCCTTAAAATTTGTCAACTAAATATTCGTTTTCCAATTTCACATTCCACTTTTTTCTTTTTCAGACTAACTTTTCTTTGGAAAATTCAAGGAAAGGTAAAGGGCATGGAAGAATTGAAACTCAAATGAAATAATAAATTTAATCTCCAACCAACCAGCTTACCTGAGTTCGAAGATGCACTAAAGTGTCAAACGAACTTACTATTTTCCAACTTAATATTTCACTTTTGTATTTTCCAGACTAGCTGTAAGTTGAAAAATAATGGAAAGGTAAAGGACAAGTAGTTGCACTAAGGAAATGGAAATACAAGTAAAATATTCTATCTAGCTAGAACCAATGAGCGGACCTGACTTCAAAAAGACTCAAAAATTTTAAGTAGGTAAATATTTATTTTCTAATACAACATAAAACTGTTTTTATTTTTCCAGACTAGCTGTTCGTTCGAATATAATGAAAAGATAAAGGACAAACTGGTGTTACAACTACATCGAAACGCAGGTGACATATCAAGTTTAATTTCTAATCAAGGAACGTACCCTAGTTCGACACAGCACAACAGTGGAAAGTAAAGTACTTGTTTTCTTATTTATCACAATGGTTCTATATTTGTCTAGGCAACTTCCAATTTAAAACAAAAATTGAAGGAAGAGAGCAATTAGGTGCTGGTGGAAAATAGAAACACAAATGAAATACTAAGGCGAATCTACAACCACAGAGCATACCTTCGTTCAAAAAGCCTTAAAATTTGTCAACTAAATATTCGTTTTCCAATTTCACATTCCACTTTTTTCTTTTTCAGACTAACTGTTCTTTGGAAAATTCAAGGAAAGGTAAAGGGCATGGAAGAATTGAAACGCAAATGAAATAATAAATTTAATCTCCAACCAACCAGCTTACCTGAGTTCGAAGATGCACTAAAGTGTCAAACGAACTTACTATTTTCCAACTTAATATTTCACTTTTGTATTTTCCAGACTAGCTGTAAGTTGAAAAATAATGGAAAGGTAAAGGACAAGTAGTTGCACTAAGGAAATGGAAATACAAGTAAAATATTCTATCTAGCTAGAACCAATGAGCGGACCTGACTTCAAAAAGACTCAAAAATTTTAAGTAGGTAAATATTTATTTTCTAATACAACATAACACTGTTTTTATTTTTCCAGACTAGCTGTTCGTTCGAATATAATGAAAAGATAAAGGACAAACTGGTGTTACAACTACATCGAAACGAAGGTGACATATCAAGTTTAATTTCTAATCAAGGAACGTACCCTAGTTCGACACAGCACAACAGTGGAAAGTAAAGTACTTGTTTTCTTATTTATCACAATGGTTCTATATTTGTCTAGGCAACTTCCAATTTAAAACAAAAATTGAAGGAAGAGAGCAATTAGGTGCTGGTGGAAAATAGAAACACAAATGAAATACTAAGGCGAATCTACAACCACAGAGCATACCTTCGTTCAAAAAGCCTTAAAATTTGACAACTAAATATTCGTTTTCCAATTTCACATTCCACTTTTTTCTTTTTCAGACTAACTGTTCTTTGGAAAATTCAAGGAAAGGTAAAGGGCATGGAAGAATTGAAACGCAAATGAAATAATAAATTTAATCTCCAACCAACCAGCTTACCTGAGTTCGAAGATGCACTAAAGTGTCAAACGAACTTACTATTTTCCAACTTAATATTTCACTTTTGTATTTTCCAGACTAGCTGTAAGTTGAAAAATAATGGAAAGGTAAAGGACAAGTAGTTGCACTAAGGAAATGGAAATACAAGTAAAATATTCTATCTAGCTCGATCCAATGAGCGGACCTGACTTCAAAAAGACTCAAAAATTTTAAGTAGGTAAATATTTATTTTCTAATACAACATAAAACTGTTTTTATTTTTCCAGACTAGCTGTTCGTTCGAATATAATGAAAAGATAAAGGACAAACTGGTGTTACAACTACATCGAAACGCAGGTGACATATCAAGTTTAATTTCTAATCAAGGAACGTGCCCTAGTTTGACAAAGCACAACAGTGGAAAGTAAAGTACTTGTTTTCTTATTTATCACAATGGTTCTATATTTGTCTAGGCAACTTCCAATTTAAAACAAAAATTGAAGGAAGAGAGCAATTAGGTGCTGGTGGAAAATAGAAACACAAATGAAATACTAAGGCGAATCTACAACCACAGAGCATACCTTCGTTCAAAAAGCCTTAAAATTTGACAACTAAATATTCGTTTTCCAATTTAACATTCCACTTTTTTCTTTTTCAGACTAACTGTTCTTTGGAAAATTCAAGGAAAGGTAAAAGGCATGGAAGAATTGAAACGCAAATGAAATAATAAATTTAATCTCCAACCAACCAGCTTACCTGAGTTCGAAGATGCACTAAAGTGTCAAACGAACTTACTATTTTCCAACTTAATATTTCACTTTTGTATTTTCCAGACTAGCCGTAAGTTGAAAAATAATGGAAAGGTAAAGGACAAGTAGTTGCACTAAGGAAATGGAAATACAAGTAAAATATTCTATCTAGCTAGAACCAATGAGCGGACCTGTCTTCAAAAAGACTCAAAAATTTTAAGTAGGTAAATATTTATTTTCTAATACAACATAAAACTGTTTTTATTTTTCCAGACTAGCTGTTGGTTCGAATATAATGAAAAGATAAAGGACAAACTGGTGTTACAACTACATCGAAACGCAGGTGACATATCAAGTTTAATTTCTAATCAAGGAACGTGCCCTAGTTTGACAAAGCACAACAGTGGAAAGTAAAGTACTTGTTTTCTTATTTATCACAATGGTTCTATATTTGTCTAGGCAACTTCCAATTTAAAACAAAAATTGAAGGAAGAGAGCAATTAGGTGCTGGTGGAAAATAGAAACACAAATGAAATACTAAGGCGAATCTACAACCACAGAGCATACCTTCGTTCAAAAAGACTTAAAATTTGTCAACTAAATATTCGTTTTCCAATTTCACATTCCACTTTTTTCTTTTTCAGACTAACTTTTCTTGGAAAATTCAAGGAAAGGTAAAGGGCATGGAAGAATTGAAACGCAAATGAAATAATAAATTTAATCTCCAACCAACCAGCTTACCTGAGTTCGAAGATGCACTAAAGTGTCAAACGAACTTACTATTTTCCAACTTAATATTTCACTTTTGTATTTTCCAGACTAGCTGTAAGTTGAAAAATAATGGAAAGGTAAAGGACAAGTAGTTGCACTAAGGAAATGGAAATACAAGTAAAATATTCTATCTAGCTAGAACCAATGAGCGGACCTGACTTCAAAAAGACTCAAAAATTTTAAGTAGGTAAATATTTATTTTCTAATACAACATAAAACTGTTTTTATTTTTCCAGACTAGCTGTTCGTTCGAATATAATGAAAAGATAAAGGACAAACTGGTGTTACAACTACATCGAAACGCAGGTGACATATCAAGTTTAATTTCTAATCAAGGAACGTACCCTAGTTCGACACAGCACAACAGTGGAAAGTAAAGTACTTGTTTTCTTATTTATCACAATGGTTCTATATTTGTCTAGGCAACTTCCAATTTAAAACAAAAATTGAAGAAAGAGAGCAATTAGGTGCTGGTGGAAAATAGAAACACAAATGAAATACTAAGGCGAATCTACAACCACAGAGCATACCTTCGTTCAAAAAGCCTTAAAATTTGTCAACTAAATATTCGTTTTCCAATTTAACATTCCACTTTTTTCTTTTTCAGACTAACTATTCTTTGGAAAATTCAAGGAAAGGTAAAGGGCATGGAAGAATTGAAACGCAAATGAAATAATAAATTTAATCTCCAACCAACCAGCTTACCTGAGTTCGAAGATGCACTAAAGTGTCAAACGAACTTACTATTTTCCAACTTAATATTTCACTTTTGTATTTTCCAGACTAGCTGTAAGTTGAAAAATAATGGAAAGGTAAAGGACAAGTAGTTGCACTAAGGAAATGTAAATACAAGTAAAATATTCTATCTAGCTCGATCCAATGAGCGGACCTGACTTCAAAAAGACTCAAAAATTTTAAGTAGGTAAATATTTATTTTCTAATACAACATAAAACTGTTTTTATTTTTCCAGACTAGCTGTTCGTTCGAATATAATGAAAAGATAAAGGACAAACTGGTGTTACAACTACATCGAAACGCAGGTGACATATCAAGTTTAATTTCTAATCAAGGAACGTACCCTAGTTCGACAAAGCACAACAGTGGAAAGTAAAGTACTTGTTTTCTTATTTATCACAATGGTTCTATATTTGTCTAGGCAACTTCCAATTTAAAACAAAAATTGAAGAAAGAGAGCAATTAGGTGCTGGTGGAAAATAGAAACACAAATGAAATACTAAGGCGAATCTACAACCACAGAGCATACCTTCGTTCAAAAAGCCTTAAAATTTGTCAACTAAATATTCGTTTTCCAATTTAACATTCCACTTTTTTCTTTTTCAGACTAACTGTTCTTTGGAAAATTCAAGGAAAGGTAAAAGGCATGGAAGAATTGAAACGCAAATGAAATAATAAATTTAATCTCCAACCAACCAGCTTACCTGAGTTCGAAGATGCACTAAAGTGTCAAACGAACTTACTATTTTCCAACTTAATATTTCACTTTTGTATTTTCCAGACTAGCTGTAAGTTGAAAAATAATGGAAAGGTAAAGGACAAGTAGTTGCACTAAGGAAATGGAAATACAAGTAAAATATTCTATCTAGCTAGAACCAATGAGCGGACCTGACTTCAAAAAGACTCAAAAATTTTAAGTAGGTAAATATTTATGTTCTAATACAACATAAAACTGTTTTTATTTTTCCAGACTAGCTGTTCGTTCGAATATAATAAAAAGATAAAGGACAAATTGGTGTTACAACTACAGCGAAACGCAGGTGACATATCAAGTTTAATTTCTAATCAAGGAACGTACCCTAGTTTGACAAAGCACAACGGTGGAAAGTAAAGTACTTGTTTTCTTATTTATCACAATGGTTCTATATTTGTCTAGGCAACTTCCAATTTAAAACAAAAATTGAAGGAAGAGAGCAATTAGGTGCTGGTGGAAAATAGAAACACAAATGAAATACTAAGGCGAATCTACAACCACAGAGCATACCTTCGTTCAAAAAGCCTTAAAATTTGTCAACTAAATATTCGTTTTCCAATTTAACATTCCACTTTTTTCTTTTTCAGACTAACTATTCTTTGGAAAATTCAAGGAAAGGTAAAGGGCATGGAAGAATTGAAACGCAAATGAAATAATAAATTTAATCTCCAACCAACCAGCTTACCTGAGTTCGAAGATGCACTAAAGTGTCAAACGAACTTACTATTTTCCAACTTAATATTTCACTTTTGTATTTTCCAGACTAGCTGTAAGTTGAAAAATAATGGAAAGGTAAAGGACAAGTAGTTGCAGTAAGGAAATGGAAATACAAGTAAAATATTCTATCTAGCTAGAACCAATGAGCGGACCTGACTTCAAAAAGACTCAAAATTTTAAGTAGGTAAATATTTATTTTCTAATACAACATAAAACTGTTTTTATTTTTCCAGACTAGCTATTCGTTCGAATATAATGAAAAGATAAAGGACAAATTGGTGTTACAACTACATCGAAACGCAGGTGACATATCAAGTTTAATTTCTAATCAAGGAACGTACCCTAGTTTGACAAAGCACAACAGTGGAAAGTAAAGTACTTGTTTTCTTATTTATCACAATGGTTCTATATTTGTCTAGGCAACTTCCAATTTAAAACAAAAATTGAAGGAAGAGAGCAATTAGGTGCTGGTGGAAAATAGAAACACAAATGAAATACTAAGGCGAATCTACAACCACAGAGCATACCTTCGTTCAAAAAGCCTTAAAATTTGTCAACTAAATATTCGTTTTCCAATTTAACATTCCACTTTTTTCTTTTTCAGACTAACTATTCTTTGGAATATTCAAGGAAAGGTAAAGGGCAAGGAAGAATTGAAACGCAAATGAAATAATAAATTTAATCTCCAACCAACCAGCTTACCTGAGTTCGAAGATGCACTAAAGTGTCAAACGAACTTACTATTTTCCAACTTAATATTTCACTTTTGTATTTTCCAGACTAGCTGTAAGTTGAAAAATAATGGAAAGGTAAAGGACAAGTAGTTGCACTAAGGAAATGGAAATACAAGTAAAATATTCTATCTAGCTAGAACCAATGAGCGGACCTAACTTCAAAAAGACTCAAAAATTTTAAGTAGGTAAATATTTATTTTCTAATACAACATAAAACTGTTTTTATTTTTCCAGACTAGCTGTTCGTTCGAATATAATGAAAAGATAAAGGACAAACTGGTGTTACAACTACATCGAAACGCAGGTGACATATCAAGTTTAATTTCTAATCAAGGAACGTACCCTAGTTTGACAAAGCACAACAGTGGAAAGTAAAGTACTTGTTTTCTTATTTATCACAATGGCTCTATATTTGTCTAGGCAACTTCCAATTTAAAACAAAAATTGAAGGAAGAGAGCAATTAAGTGCTGGTGGAAAATAGAAACACAAATGAAATACTAAGGCGAATCTACAACCACAGAGCATACCTTCGTTCA
Organism: Agriotes lineatus; assembly: GCA_940337035.1. NCBI lineage: Eukaryota > Metazoa > Arthropoda > Insecta > Coleoptera > Elateridae > Agriotes > Agriotes lineatus. The sequence continues at coordinate 53,041 of CALNHX010008704.1, forward strand.
AAAAGCCTTAAAATTTGTCAACTAAATATTCGTTTTCCAATTTAACATTCCACTTTTTTCTTTTTCAGACTAACTATTCTTTGGAAAGTTCAAGGAAAGGTAAAGGGCATGGAAGAATTGAAACGCAAATGAAATAATAAATTTAATCTCCAACCAACCAGCTTACCTGAGTTCGAAGATGCACTAAAGTGTCAAACGAACTTACTATTTTCCAACTTAATATTTCACTTTTGTATTTTCCAGACTAGCTGTAAGTTGAAAAATAATGGAAAGGTAAAGGACAATTAGTTGCACTAAGGAAATGGAAATACAAGTAAAATATTCTATCTAGCTAGAACCAATGAGCGGACCTGACTTCAAAAAGACTCAAAAATTTTAAGTAGGTAAATATTTATGTTCTAATACAACATAAAACTGTTTTTATTTTTCCAGACTAGCTGTTCGTTCGAATATAATGAAAAGATAAAGGACAAATTGGTGTTACAACTACAGCGAAACGCAGGTGACATATCAAGTTTAATTTCTAATCAAGGAACGTACCCTAGTTTGACAAAGCACAACGGTGGAAAGTAAAGTACTTGTTTTCTTATTTATCACAATACTTCTATATTTGTCTAGGCAACTTCCAATTTAAAACAAAAATTGAAGGAAGAGAGCAATTAGGTGCTGGTGGAAAATAGAAACACAAATCAAATACTAAGGCGAATCTACAACCACAGAGCATACCTTCGTTCAAAAAGACTTAAAATTTGTCAACTAAATATTCGTTTTCCAATTTAACATTCCACTTTTTTCTTTTTCAGACTAACTTTTCTTTGGAAAATTCAAGGAAAGGTAAAGGGCATGGAAGAATTGAAACGCAAATGAAATAATAAATTTAATCTCCAACCAACCAGCTTACCTGAGTTCGAAGATGCACTAAAGTGTCAAACGAACTTACTATTTTCCAACTTAATATTTCACTTTTGTATTTTCCAGACTAGCTGTAAGTTGAAAAATAATGGAAAGGTAAAGGACAAGTAGTTGCACTAAGGAAATGGAAATACAAGTAAAATATTCTATCTAGCTAGAACCAATGAGCGGACCTGACTTCAAAAAGACTCAAAAATTTTAAGTAGGTAAATATTTATGTTCTAATACAACATAAAACTGTTTTTATTTTTCCAGACTAGCTGTTCGTTCGAATATAATGAAAAGATCAAGGACAAATTGGTGTTACAACTACAGCGAAACGCAGGTGACATATCAAGTTTAATTTCTAATCAAGGAACGTACCCTAGTTTGACAAAGCACAACGGTGGAAAGTAAAGTACTTGTTTTCTTATTTATCACAATACTTCTATATTTGTCTAGGCAACTTCCAATTTAAAACAAAAATTGAAGGAAGAGAGCAATTAGGTGCTGGTGGAAAATAGAAACACAAATGAAATACTAAGGCGAATCTACAACCACAGAGCATACCTTCGTTCAAAAAGACTTAAAATTTGTCAACTAAATATTCGTTTTCCAATTTAACATTCCACTTTTTTCTTTTTCAGACTAACTTTTCTTTGGAAAATTCAAGGAAAGGTAAAGGGCATGGAAGAATTGAAACGCAAATGAAATAATAAATTTAATCTCCAACCAACCAGCTTACCTGAGTTCGAAGATGCACTAAAGTGTCAAACGAACTTACTATTTTCCAACTTAATATTTCACTTTTGTATTTTCCAGACTAGCTGTAAGTTGAAAAATAATGGAAAGGTAAAGGACAAGTAGTTGCACTAAGGAAATGTAAATACAAGTAAAATATTCTATCTAGCTCGATCCAATGAGCGGACCTGACTTCAAAAAGACTCAAAAATTTTAAGTAGGTAAATATTTATTTTCTAATACAACATAAAACTGTTTTTATTTTTCCAGACTAGCTGTTCGTTCGAATATAATGAAAAGATAAAGGACAAACTGGTGTTACAACTACATCGAAACGCAGATGACATATCAAGTTTAATTTCTAATCAAGGAACGTACCCTAGTTCGACAAAGCACAACAGTGGAAAGTAAAGTACTTGTTTTCTTATTTATCACAATGGTTCTATATTTGTCTAGGCAACTTCCAATTTAAAACAAAAATTGAAGAAAGAGAGCAATTAGGTGCTGGTGGAAAATAGAAACACAAATCAAATACTAAGGCGAATCTACAACCACAGAGCATACCTTCGTTCAAAAAGACTTAAAATTTGTCAACTAAATATTCGTTTTCCAATTTAACATTCCACTTTTTTCTTTTTCAGACTAACTTTTCTTTGGAAAATTCAAGGAAAGGTAAAGGGCATGGAAGAATTGAAACGCAAATGAAATAATAAATTTAATCTCCAACCAACCAGCTTACCTGAGTTCGAAGATGCACTAAAGTGTCAAACGAACTTACTATTTTCCAACTTAATATTTCACTTTTGTATTTTCCAGACTAGCTGTAAGTTGAAAAATAATGGAAAGGTAAAGGACAAGTAGTTGCACTAAGGAAATGGAAATACAAGTAAAATATTCTATCTAGCTAGAACCAATGAGCGGACCTGACTTCAAAAAGACTCAAAAATTTTAAGTAGGTAAATATTTATGTTCTAATACAACATAAAACTGTTTTTATTTTTCCATACTAGCTGTTCGTTCGAATATAATGAAAAGATAAAGGACAAATTGGTGTTACAACTACAGCGAAACGCAGGTGACATATCAAGTTTAATTTCTAATCAAGGAACGTACCCTAGTTTGACAAAGCACAACGGTGGAAAGTAAAGTACTTGTTTTCTTATTTATCACAATACTTCTATATTTGTGTAGGCAACTTCCAATTTAAAACAAAAATTGAAGGAAGAGAGCAATTAGGTGCTGGTGGAAAATAGAAACACAAATCAAATACTAAGGCGAATCTACAACCACAGAGCATACCTTCGTTCAAAAAGACTTAAAATTTGTCAACTAAATATTCGTTTTCCAATTTAACATTCCACTTTTTTCTTTTTCAGACTAACTTTTCTTTGGAAAATTCAAGGAAAGGTAAAGGGCATGGAAGAATTGAAACGCAAATGAAATAATAAATTTAATCTCCAACCAACCAGCTTACCTGAGTTCGAAGATGCACTAAAGTGTCAAACGAACTTACTATTTTCCAACTTAATATTTCACTTTTGTATTTTCCAGACTAGCTGTAAGTTGAAAAATAATGGAAAGGTAAAGGACAAGTAGTTGCACTAAGGAAATGTAAATACAAGTAAAATATTCTATCTAGCTCGATCCAATGAGCGGACCTGACTTCAAAAAGACTCAAAAATTTTAAGTAGGTAAATATTTATTTTCTAATACAACATAAAACTGTTTTTATTTTTCCAGACTAGCTGTTCGTTCGAATATAATGAAAAGATAAAGGACAAACTGGTGTTACAACTACATCGAAACGCAGATGACATATCAAGTTTAATTTCTAATCAAGGAACGTACCCTAGTTCGACAAAGCACAACAGTGGAAAGTAAAGTACTTGTTTTCTTATTTATCACAATGGTTCTATATTTGTCTAGGCAACTTCCAATTTAAAACAAAAATTGAAGAAAGAGAGCAATTAGGTGCTGGTGGAAAATAGAAACACAAATGAAATACTAAGGCAAATCTACAACCACAGAGCATACCTTCGTTCAAAAAGCCTTAAAATTTGTCAACTAAATATTCGTTTTCCAATTTAACATTCCACTTTTTTCTTTTTCAGACTAACTATTCTTTGGAAAATTCAAGGAAAGGTAAAGGGCATGGAAGAATTGAAACGCAAATGAAATAATAAATTTAATCTCCAACCAACCAGCTTACCTGAGTTCGAAGATGCACTAAAGTGTCAAACGAACTTACTATTTTCCAACTTAATATTTCACTTTTGTATTTTCCAGACTAGCTGTAAGTTGAAAAATAATGGAAAGGTAAAGGACAAGTAGTTGCACTAAGGAAATGGAAATACAAGTAAAATATTCTATCTAGCTAGAACCAATGAGCGGACCTGACTTCAAAAAGACTCAAAAATTTTAAGTAGGTAAATATTTATTTTCTAATACAACATAAAACTGTTTTTATTTTTCCAGACTAGCTGTTCGTTCGAATATAATGAAAAGATAAAGGACAAATTGGTGTTACAACTACATCGAAACGCAGGTGACATATCAAGTTTAATTTCTAATCAAGGAACGTACCCTAGTTTGACAAAGCACAACAGTGGAAAGTAAAGTACTTGTTTTCTTATTTATCACAATGGTTCTATATTTGTCTAGGCAACTTCCAATTTAAAACAAAAATTGAAGGAAGAGAGCAATTAGGTGCTGGTGGAAAATAGAAACACAAATGAAATACTAAGGCGAATCTACAACCACAGAGCATACCTTCGTTCAAAAAGCCTTAAAATTTGTCAACTAAATATTCGTTTTCCAATTTAACATTCCACTTTTTTCTTTTTCAGACTAACTATTCTTTGGAATATTCAAGGAAAGGTAAAGGGCATGGAAGAATTGAAACGCAAATGAAAT